>JAEUBB010000055.1:0-140500 GCA_018257885.1 Parmelia sp. 050094
CCGACCCCCACCCGCCTCATCATCGACGTCCGCGAGCCCTCCGAACTTGCGCAAACAGGCCGGATCCCAGGCGCCCACTCCATGCCCATAACCTCCAACCCCGACGCCTTCTACCTAAGCGACGAGGACTTTGTCGAGCGATTCGGGTTCGAGAAGCCGAAAGCTGCACAGGCACAGCCATCGTCGATGGATTCCGATGCAGGGAAGGGAGGGGAGGCAGAAGATGGGGGTAGGGGAGCGGGATACGGGGAGAAAGGCGAGGAGGGGAAGGGGGTGGAGGAGGTGATTTTCTACTGCAAGGCTGGGGTGAGGAGTCGGGCTGCGGCGAGGATGGCAAGGGAGTGGGTGGGGATTAGAGCTGGGGATATGAGTGGCGGGTGGTTGGAATGGGAGAAGAGGGGTGGGGAGGTTGAACGGTGAAGGATGGAAAGGTCAAGGTCCTCGACATTGAACTAAATCAGCTGAAGAGATTAGGATGTGGAGGGAAGAAGTCGATAGCATGATGTCCAGCCACTGTCAGAAGACGGCATATGATGACGGGTCATGGAGAGGATAGATCAGACAGTGTCCGCGCCGGAATGGGAACCAAAGCCACCCACAACCATTCTGGCGTCGTGGGACGAAGAAGAACAGGACATCTAATTAAATTTCTATGAGGAATGGTGCAATATAAGGACCAAAGACTAGAGCCGTCATGATCGCTCTGTAAAAACCAACGGGCAGTGATCCTGTCGCCAGTTGTGAGTACTTGTTTACCTTTTGAGGAGGAAAAACTCACCTGTGGGAATATAGTAGCGAAGACCTCAATATCTTCACTTTTTTCCGTAGGCTTGTGCGACCATTCTAGGCACAGACTGGCTTTGCCAATCATACCGATCAAATTCAGCTGCGCATATGTCTGCCCTAAGCAGTAATGCGGACCGGTACCGAACACAAGCCAGTTCTTACTCTTGCTCTCCGCATCTCCAGTGATCCATCTCTCCGGATCGTATGAATCAGGATTCGGGTATGCTTCCGGGTCATGGAGCGCGGGCCAGCAGCTCGGTATTATCATGGAACCTTTGGGCGCGGTATAGCTATCTGAGACAGGGAAGGGCTTTTTGACAACGTAGGGCACCATGATGACAGGCGGCCGGTACCTCAAGAGTTCTTTCACAACAGCTCGGGTATATGGGAGATTCTCGAGCAAGTCCATGCTGAAGCGAACGTCTTTGTCACCATTCCGGGCTGCGAGGTTTTCTGCACGCACGCGGTCGAGAATCTCAGGCCTGTCGGCCATGACTTGGAAGAGCCAGGTACAGGCGCTGCTGGTGGCATCTTGCGAAGCAAAGAGAAAAGTGAAGATGGTCTGGGAGATCTCAAAGTTGGAAAAGTCGCGGACGAGGGCGGCAGGCTTCTCTTCCGGGTCGACCGCAATGCCCTTGGCAATTTTCGCATTATATTTCTTGGAGTCGATCATAGTCTTTACCCAGGCGTCCATGATACAAGTCACCTTTCCGCCTATGGCCATGCGTGCTTTGCTTTTTGCGGCGCATTTGGCAAACTCATCGAGTACCATATCCGCTGCCTTTTTCCCGTACCACGTCTTGGTGAACGGAAGGATAATTGGAAAATTGACAAGCTCAAGTGCCGCGGTTATCATCCAGTAGTCGTCTGCGACCTTCTTGATTGCGTTGTCGGACATGTAGTGGCCAACGAAGGTCCGGCAGGATACCGCGCACATGAGCTCTCGGAAAAATGGCATGAACGGTACGCCCTTCTCCTTATCTCCTTGTTCCGAAATTTTCACGGCCTTCGCGAAGTACCTGTCGTAAACCTCCTCTTGACCTGGCAGATATGCCTCCAATGCCTGGCGGGTGAACAAGCCATTTAACCCTTTGCGATAATCGACATGTTCCTTGCCATCCATAAACACCCAGTTTGTAGGCCGAAGGAGCTTGATTGCTACGTCCACCACGCAAGGCTTGACGAACAAAGGCGAGTTGAAGACCTTCCGTGCCATATCCCTAGACGATGCTATGACCACAAACCTGCCGCAGCTCAATCAGCATCAGCAATTGGCGCCATCATGGCTGCTTATTCATACTTGTGAAAGACGGAGACGCAGCTCAAGTCCCCGCTTGCCCATTTTGCTTTGTATTCATCCATCTTTGGATTCACCGATTGCAAGAACGGCCCTATAAATGGCATTTTCCACGACGGTCCAACAATTGATCCTTTATTCCAGACATATTTGACTATGGCATATCTCAGCGACTCGCAGGAGCGAGGGGCAGAATACAAACTCACACTGATCATACGCGACAAGTATCAAAAGCACCGTGATGGTGACACTGAGTCCGCTCATGCCATTGTACAACCGTGAAAGGAGTCCTCCATCTGCTGGGATGAAGGCTGCATAGTCTGCATTCGCAGTTGGCGAGGCAAACCTTCCATTGGCAACAGCAGCCATGGTGAAGGGTGGCGGAAGGATGGATTCGCAGGGATAGGGGAATGTCGAAATGGTAAACAAAGCAACGTTGTAATGGAGACGAAATGGCGGGCAGGCAAAAGGCAGTAAAGACGGTGCAGATTACAATGAGGACATTAATGTATTAGGGGGACATTTGTCGCTATTTTCTTATAGTAGAGTACACTCAACAATACTAATCTCACTGGGAGGAATTATTAAATTATTAAATTATTATTAAATGCACTTTGCTCATAAACTTCGTCTCCGACATTTCTTCCCTGACGTACTTACTGGAACGAGTAACGGTCCCTCGGCTATAGTCGGTGGCACCAGTGGGCTCGGGAAATTGCTCTTCCGGCACCACCGGAGCTCAGGCCACACTCAGGACTACCAAGACTACCAAGACTACCAAGACTATCAAGACTATCAAGACTACCAAAACTTCGCCAAGGACTTTTTCCAAATAAACGAGCCCTGAGTAGGTAAAGTACTCGAGGTACTTACCCTAGCTATTCAATACTTTAGACAGGATCCATGCAAGTAAGGTAAAATTACTTGTTGACTGACTCTAGACAATTGGACTAATACTATCTATCTAGATAATCCATGAAAAACCGAAAAACAAAATTCCTATACTACTCGCTCAGTGCTACCACAACAAATCAGCCCTCCTCTTCTGCCTGTCTCGAATCTCGCTGGACTCCTAACCCTTTCAACCTTCTTGCCAATAAACCTTCCCCAGCCTCCGGAGTACCAGGCCTCCCAAAGACACCCCCGTAGCCAGAATCCCCTTTGATGAGCTTGTTGTAGCCGTCGCTGCCATTGCTAGACGAACTGCTCTTATACGAGCTTGATGACTGCACCCAACTCAACGGATTGGGAATTCGGTCTTCCGACGGCGATTGCAAGTCTGACGCAGTGGTTGGTCTTGAAAGATCAACATCCATCGTCTCCCCGTCACGGCTCTCCTGCCCTTTGTGAGACCTTTGCCGTGACACTGCTAAATTAAAAGGTATTGCTGGGATAGGAGGAACAGGGGCTCCAGTGTCGAAAGGAAACGCTGTTCCACCCGTAAAAGTCTGTGTAGCACGACTGTCGGCCTCGTCGATTCCAAAGCCGAATCCGGAGCTCCTTCTTCTGTATGCTTTCTCTGCCGTCAGCTTTGCACCTGCGCTCGAGCTGGTACCAAACAAAGAGTCTCTGGTTGCTTTATAAGCGCTGAACCTTGGTTGGGGTACCTGGATTTCATTTCGTAACTGCTCTTTATTGTCTGGCACGCGGTTCGCGAAGACAACTCTGATCTGCTGGTAGAGGTAGAATCGTCCTTTAGAAGGGCTGCAAATATTCAAGTGGATTAGATAGCGTAGAGTTGGCTTCCCGGCTCTAAATGCTTGATCCGGATGAGATTTCGGAGCTAGAGGGCTATCAATGACTGGGTCGGCGGAGTAAGAACGCTGTCGTACAAAAGTTTTGGTGCCTGGTTCCATTCCAGATAAGTCGTATGGAATCAAGAATAGCTTTACCGCTGTCTTGTTGGGATTCTTGATGATAATCTGTAATTGGCCCTGCTCAGGTATCCTGTAGCTCCCTCGGGGGGGAGCAGATGCAGGCGAGGTGCGCCTCCTCTTCTTGGACCTCGTCGGAGTAAGCCTTGCTGTCATAGTATCATGCTCCATACACTTCAGATCGTCTTGAGATTCACCTTTAGAATCTGTCTGACGGAATGGAGGTTGCTCAGGCTCTGGAGGTGATAACGAGTGCTGAAGATCAATGTGACCCACGTAGGGACTTGGATCATCGTTCGCGAAGCTTCTGCCATTTCCTGCGCTCCAGCTATAGAATACGGCAGGAAATGGAATCGTCACATGAGCTGGACATTTGGGCTTACAAGTGCCTTTACCAAGAACACCAATCTGGGCCGTAAAGTCTAGGGGTTTAGAGGGGGCGGTTGACATCCATCCACGAAGGATGGACTCTTCGTATGATCCCACCATGTGGGCATGCTGCCGGGATGACGCCTCGGAAGAGAACGACGTCCGCCTCGGGCGTGGGTATGTCGGTGTTTGTGGAGAGCTGGAAGCTTGTAAAGACCAATTTGAAGTCAGGGATCTGCGTTGATGATGGCCGTATGGAAAAGAGCTCTGCGTACGATACGACAGAGGATCACGAGCTGCCTGTGGGGAAGCCGGCGCTTGGTCACTGGAAGACGAGTGCATACCTTGAAGGGTTGCGGGAGGCAATGTGTGGCGCCTATTGTTTTCTTCGGGGCTGAAGGAACGAATCGTTGGGGAGAAGTCCAAATCGGCGTTATTGGATTGTTGGACCAATGGAGTCGTAGGGGCTTTGAGCACATAGCTTGATGATGAGTACGAGCTGAGTGATGGTGCTCGGCTCCTCCAAGGCCTCTTGTCGGAGGTGGCGTAGTCGCGGCCATGGGGACTGACTTGGGGACTCGTAGCAAATGCTTCAAGTGGTGAAGGCGGATCATACCAGGGGGTCGTTGGTGACGTCCCCAGGGGCCCGTTTTGGAAATCGTTAAAGCATCTGGAAACCCTTGGCGAGTCTTGGGAGGTTTCCTTTACTTTGCCTTGTTCCTCTTTGAAGTCCCCGGCGTGCAGAGCTGACCTCGGTCTCTGGATTTTCAATGGTATACTTATTGCATCATTCGAAGCATTGTCATGTTTGTGTGTAATACTTTGAAGTTCAATAGCCGGAAGGAGAGGTGAAGAGGCTTTCCATTCAGAAGGATGGCGTCGAAAGGTTGAGACATCCCCATTGTTGGTCTTGAGGTACTCCTCTTGTAGCTGCACGAGCCCATCAGCTCCAGTTCCCGACGTAAAGATGAACAAGGGCCAATGAAGCCTGCAAGCAAAGTATTTAGGAACCATCTCCGCGGCGACAACCATACATGATTCAAGCAAGCACAATGCAGGCAGCAGACCACCCTTCATACATAGGCTTTCAGATCCATGGCCACGTAGATTTGGACCGTACCCAAATTTCCCGAAGGCGTATTTCAAGGACCAAAACACCGTCGACTCACCGCCTGATTGGGAATCCAAGTGGGACTTTCGCCTCTCTTTATTCGTTCTATCAATTCCGCCCTATCACTGCAGATTGCTCCTTCTTGATTGCCAACCCTGCCTTCTTTCCCGCCTGGCGGGGCGACATCGTCCGTTACAGCATCCGGACCTGGCCCGTAATAGTATTGAGTTTGGATGCTCTCTTCTGACAATCTCCGCATCTCGACATGATTTTGAGGAGGCTCTTCTTGTTTGTAAGCTTTGGAAAGCTGCAGTTGAGGATGTTGATGGATCGGCATTCTTGGGTGGGCATCTGGCGACTTTCATGGTTCGACGAGACGGGGATGCAGAGGCTGAGTGGTTGGAAGAAGGGATATGAGGCGGGAGAGGAGGGATTACTCCTCATTCATACAGCGTTTCGTATGGCAGTTGTGCAAATGCGGAATTATGCATGAGTAACCACAAAGGTCATGGCTTAGGGAACCGGGAAGTGCAGTGTGGCAATGCCAGGGGCCCAAACAAAGCAATGCTGCTAGAGTAAGGTAATCGACTCAACTTCCTTTGTCCAGCTCGAGGCAATAATAATGGGAAGGATGCCTTGCCTTTGCATTGAGCCCAGGAACTGGTAGAGGCTGGATTATTATTGCGCTCATGACTCGGCATGACTTTCATGCTGGAGACTGACTATTCGTACCTTAGGTCAGGTTGTCTCGGTTGTGACGACTGACAATAATAGGTAGGTACCTAAGGTAGCCTAAAAGTAAGGTAATGATTCGGGGCTTATCGGGCAACTCGGGCAGCTTTTGGGGGGAGGGGTGATGTGATGGAGGGATTTACAGGGGTCAAATCAGGAACGCGCAACCTGCCCAAGAGTCAAGAGTCAAGAGTCAAGAGTCAAGACCAAGTGGGGTCGACGCTTACTGGCCTAGCCCCCTAGCGGACCAACCCCAAGACTACTCGTACGAGTCGTACAAGCCTGAAGCCATGTCTTTTTCATACTACTACTACTCTTGATAGTCTTTTGTGAGACTTTCCATCCTGGACCCCAAGTCTGATGATGGTATGTTATCACTATGCAGATGATAAAGTAGATGATACTATATACAGCCTACCTGGAAGCGAATCATGGCTTTTCATCGACTGTCTGAAACGTCGAGACCCTACACTACCATATCCTACACTAAGCGCCTCCAGGATCAAAAACCCTTCCCCGCGTATCTACAGCTTTGCTTTGGGGCCTTCTATTGTTGGTAGAAGTAGGTCTCTGATGTCGCCGGCTGCCTCGTTGAGCCAGAAGCTCATGCGCTCACTGCCTAACCCTTTGCTCACAATGTTGAATTGAATGCTATGAGTCGTTAGCCATGATTTCATCGACCTGTTCAACCAAACGTACTTATTCTCATTGATCATATACGCAATGCCAAAGCCGTCGTCTATAACCTGGCTCCACCCATACCCGTTGAAATACTCGCTACTCAGTTGACTGGTGCTCAGATACCAGGTTCCGCTGTAACCATATGCTCGATCTTTGAAAATATCTGGCATCTCCTCTCCTTCCTTTAAGCACTTCTTCAAACCGAACAGATGCCTGTCGACACCCTTGCCGTCACTTGCATCACTGATGTACTTAACGTGAGCTTCAACAGCGGCTCGGAAAGCTTTAATACATTCCTCTGCAGGAGCCTCTGGGTCCGCCATGGCAGCGCAGAATGCTACGCTTTCATCACTGACGCTACGGCAAGTCTCGGTGCGGCCTTGTTGGAAGCGTCGAGTAGCGGCTGACTCGTAGGTGGGGCGGCAGGTGCCGTACATCTTGTGGTAAGCGAGCTGAATGATCATCTGTACGTAAGCGTCCGGTGAGCACTTGAACTTTTTGATCAAGCTTTTGCCGTAGCCTTGATAGGCTTGCACCCTCAACTCATGCTGTGCGATCAAATTCTCATGATCGGAGATGGCCCGGTGGATCTCTTTGTTTACAGCTTCATTGATGTGGAATTTGACAGCCACCGGCTCGGCGAGATCGGAGCGAACGCTGGAGTCGGAGAGGTCGAGCTTGTTGGTAAAAATCATCATATTTATGTAATCATTTAGTCGATGAGTAGGTGTGCCGTCCATCATGCTGTGCTCGCCCATGAAGCCAGAAGTGCCATTCTCATTGATGATGAATTCCAGTGGTTTGTCAAACCATCTATTCGCGCCATCACCATGCCAATATTGATGGGCACGCTCTTCCAAAGTTACTGGTGAGGCATCATCCAGGCATACCAAGAACCCTGAAGCCTGGATCGTTTCCAATGCCGCGGCATTGGCTGGGTGTGCCGAGAGGAGTGTTTCGCGAGCGGAGTGCCAGACATCACGATTCTGAGTAGTCAATGCCCCGACTGCAGGAGTCTTTTGCGCTACCCTGTAGATTCGATTGAACTGCTTCTCCAGTTCCGCAGCGTTGAGCTGTTGGCCACCGACCTCAAACATCACTTTGAAGAACTGGTTTTTCCGGACCACAGTAATGTACTTGTGGTCTTCATGGGAATACTTGACTGGGTAGTCGACTGATTTGCCAGGTATGCGACACGCGTTGAACATCCATTGATATGATTCCATGCTAATGGGAAGCCTTTTCATGTATTCTGGTTCCAGATTCCCACTGTCTACTTGCTTTTTGAATTCGAGCACAGCTGTAGTCAGCGCCGCCGCCCTCTTAGCTGGATTCCGCCGCCTCCTATCATCCCGATGTGAATAAAAGTAGCTCACGTATGGCACAACCGGGTCTCTGTAGCTAAGGTATGCTGCGTCGTTCCACCATTCGTAGATCCAGTTACGGTGTCCAGGATCCTCTCGACGGACCTGTAGCCTCTTCTGCAATTCCTGTCCAATGCTTCCAGGCTTCACAAATTCTTCAACGTTTTTCTTCGTAGCTTCAAACTCGGCTTTGTTTAACAACGGGTGTACGGATTTCAGGTAACGCTTTGAGGTCTCTTCGAGAGTAGGTACTGGCAGTTTAGGGAGCGAATCTTCGAATCTTAGCATAGCGCCTTTCGAGCTGTCTTCTCGGTATCCTGATGCGCACTATGTTAGTGCTGGAATGATAGAAAGAGCTCGGACGAGAGGACTTCATACCTTCGGGTAGCGCAGACATGCTACGTCTCGAATTGGCGGGCGCCATGGCGGAAGTCTGAGGAATTCGTCAGTGCTTCCTGCAGCCTGTTCGTCTCGCTCATTCATTAAGCTACCTTTGCAGGGTGAAATTTCGTGAAGCTGTTCCGGAATGCTGAGCGGCTTCTTGCCAATGCTTGCAACATCCCGGAGCCAGACAGCAAAAGAAATTCAAGGGGGAACAAATTTTTTGATCAGTAGAAGGAGAGGAAAAGGAAGAGTCGTAGGACTTTGCTTCAGCATATATCTTGAGAGCGTCCCAAACTATTCGTGTTCCTGGATGCGGTTGCCGTTCATCCGTCCTCTCCCTCTAGCCGAGGGCCGAGGCAAATCAGTCTCGTGCTTCCACTGGAATCAACGGATCACACGAGCACCAAAACTGACTTGGCCTTTTATTGCGATTGATTCTGTGAAGCTATGACTAGTATTATTAACTCAGGCAGTCATGCTGGATGCCAAAAACCTCGGCAAAGGTTCTCAGCTGTATTCCGCAATTCGAGCCCTACCTCTTCCGTCCACTTCTTCGCGACGCATTGCTCTTCGATGCAGCTCCTTTCGACGCCCTGCTCGTATCCTTTAGCATGGCAGCCCTGTTATCATTTTCATCATCTTCCATAGCCTCGCCGCCATCTTCGCCCTCCTTCTGACCATCGTCAATGTCTACTGATCCTTTACTCCCTTGTCTTCCTCCAACCGTCGAAACTTCCGCTAGTAACGATGTTCGCGTACCCTTGGACGCACGAGTGTTGCGGCCTATCTTCTGCCCAATGATAGATGCTGGCGAAGAGCGTGGATCTGGAAAATCTACTGAGCCCCACCAATTGTGAAAATACATGAGCATACATACCATCAGTATCGTCCACGGTGCTGTATCTTCTTGGCGCCCTTCCACCTTCAATAGACATGCCAGAAAGCTGGTGGGCTAGTAGGGGAGGCGATGAGGTTCCTTCAGGTGCTAATCTCTTTGCGAACATAATGTCCCAGTATTCATCTTCAGGTAATGCGAAGGGACAAAAAGGCTGCTTAGTAGGATCACTATCCATATCGATTGTTCCGCCAAAAGCGTCTTCCTAGATGCTATAAGTCGATGGTTGTCATGGCCCAATCTTTGAAGACTAACTCTTGCATCGAGGGTCTCAAGATTATATAGACTGCCCAATTTCTCCCAGATTCCTGGTATCCGTGTATGAGAATTTGAAGGAGAAAGGTGGCCATTGTTCCTCAGATTCTCAGATATAGATATCATCCGAAAATGCTTGTGCATGCCTGGCAATGACTGTCAGTGCAATCCGCCTTGTAGTTGAGGCGATCTAATGTACTTCCAAAACGAACCTACAGGCTTCCATCTGATCATGCTCTTGAAAAGCGATGTTTCTTGTTCATCGGTCCACGCATCTGACACGACACTCGTCATGCTCAAGTCCGCTTTTGTTGGGGCTGGCGTCCCCTCCGTTTGGTCGATTGCTTCGTCGGGTGGTGTTGATGTAGCCTTGGAAGGCTGACGGAATTTCTTTTTGGGAGGCATGGTTGAAAACTAGGGTGTAGCTGAAAACAATCCAAAAGACGAGGCTTGGAATATCATTGTGTCGACGATCAAAGCGACAGCGGGTGAGCGGGTAGGCTACATATCGTAAACAAATGTTTGCCCTGCAGGTGAGCAGCCGCGAAAAGGACCCCTCGGACGCTATCTTCCCCAGCAATAGTGGCTTGGCAACAATGTCGCGTCGGGCCATCCTCGGATCTTGAAATCACGTCGCCCATCAACAGCCCGTTGTCATGTTGGAAGACAAAACACGCAGAGGTTCATGGATGGACCGTTCGAAGATGGAAACGCATTCGCGATTCCAGTACTTTGGAAAGCATCGACCCTCGCTCATTTCGACGAGCGTACAACAGCTTCCATTGCATTCGGATTTGACCCCCTGAGCCCATCTTTGTCACTGCAAGATGAGGACCATGGACGGCTTGGGATATTGGAGGACCTAGACTTCAAGCTGCTCGAGCCCTTGACCTTGAACTATGGCCTCATAGAAGACCCAGGAGCGCTCGACACTTCTTCTGTGTTGTCATCTGCAGAATCGTTTGAGACCCTTGAATCCCTCGATATCTGGTCGTTTCCTTTTGATCTAGAAGAGCAGAAAGCAAATAAATTAAAGAGCTGGGAAACCTTTTATAATAAAGCCTTTCGGGAGCCCCGCACTACATACCTCAGCGAAGGTGGACCTAAGGTGTTTGATGCCATTCTTGCCGCCCAGGACGGCGATACAGAAGATGGTGAAGTTGGCAGAGACTCTGGATGTGTGATCAAATCCGTCGCTCTATTATCAAGTCTTTTTGAGCTCGGACTGGGCAGAGATTCCGTGCTATATCGCTATGAAGAGCATGAACAATCTTTCATCCAACTCATTGGGAATGAGCGAATGTCAGGATACAGCCTTGAGGCAGTTCAACGTCTCAGCGCTACTTTCATTGACTATGGCAACAAAACAAAACGCTTACAATCTTTCATTGATACGACACAAAACTCGAGCAAGTCATTCTCGGCATCTATAGCTTTAGCGGGTAGCATTGCTGCCGTAATCGCAACACTACACGCTCAATTTGGAGGCTCATCAAAGTCAGCGCGCAGTTTACTCCAACTCCAATCATTGTTCGAAAGGCCTGGTCTAGTGTTGTCTTATCTGAATGACATAGTCATCAAGGTCGACGCAGCCAAGAGTGAAGAAGACTTCTTGTCTCGGCTTCACGAATTTGTCGAAGACTCCGAACAATCGACCGAGTGGATTCGGCCAGCAATTTTCAATATTCTTGCAAGCGTATCCAAACCCTGGCTAGATGCTGTTAGCAAGTGGGTGGGTCTAGGGGAAACGTCATCCCCTGGATCTCACGGTTATACCCCAAAATTTGTCGTTGCAAGAGAAGAAACGCAGAGACTTGAGGGCGGCAAAGAGGTGAAAAGGCTTGAATACGATCTCGAGCTTTTGTCCATGCCAAAGTTCATCTCCGAAGAGGATGCTCGCGTCATGTTTGAAACTGGAAAGAGCTTGCGACTACTGGAAACTTATCGGCCTGAACATCCTCTTTCGAGACCGACGCAGGCTGGTATCACGGAGACTCCTAAACTAGAGTGGCAATTTTCCTGGCGAGACGTGGAAAGAATTCAGTTGCAAGCCCAGGAGTATGCATCAAACGTTCAAAAAGCCATTACGGATTTCGACCTTCACGGTGGCAATGAAGGAAAGGCGCATGTGCACCTCAATGGCGTCATGAAAACCGAGATAGCGACCGTTGGGCTATCAGAAGACACAGCGAAAGCCTACATCCATGCGTCCATTGCAACGTTCGAGAAATCATTGCCTGACTTGACGGTCAACGGGGGCAATAATCCTCTACCCGAGTGGAGTGACAACGACTTGTCACAGGAACAGATCTTTGCGCCCCCATTGTCCCTGATCCCTGACCTGTCTTTCAATCCTGTAATCGCAAGTCAGGCTCTTCTCGTCAACCGCGCGTGCCTACGCCTTCTTTTCAAAGAGCACGATGTACGGTCTCACTTTTCTCTCCTTCACCGGTATAGCCTTTTTTGTGACGGTGTATTCTCTTCTCGTCTTTCGCACGCTCTCTTTGACCCGGAACTCGACTCTGCTGAACACCAGAAGGGTCGCTTCCGCGCTGGTATCTCGGGGTTGAAGTTGGGTTCCAGAGTTACTTGGCCGCCAGCGAGCTCTGAGTTGCGACTGGCGTTGATGGGTATATTGACAGAAAGCTATTACGAATCTGGGCGAGGAGCGGCAGGCTTCTCGATGTTTCGGGAAGAACTGCCTGGAGGTCTGAGTTTTGCCATTCGAGACATGCCTGAAGACGAGCTCCAACGTTGCATGGACCCCAACTCGATCGAGGCTCTGGACTTCTTAAAACTTCAGTACAGGCCTCCGCCACCTTTGGACGCAGTGATCACCCAGGCTTGTCTGGCAAAGTATGACGTCGTCTTTAAACTCCTGCTAAGAGCAGCACGAATGCTATTTGTCGTCAACCAGCTGTTTCGAGATGCAAACCCGCGCTCTGCACTTCGACACGCAGTAGACCCTACAGCCCAATCCTTCCGAATCGAAAGCCACCACTTCGTCTCGGCAATCTGCCGGTATTTCTTCAACGGCGTCCGAGCGAATTGGGTCATCCTCCAACGGAGACTCGAAGACATTGACAAAGCCTTGGACCATGACGGCACGAGCGATGGCGACAGCCTCCACACACTACGCGACTTCCACGAGAATTTGCTGGACCGGCTAATGTTCACGTTGATCTTAAGGAGAAGACAGGCGCAGGTTATGAAGCTGCTCGAGGAGATCTTCAGCCTGATACTGCTGTTTGCACTGCATGCCCGGACTGAAGCTACACGCGACTCGGATTTCAAGGTCGATCTCAAGGAGATCTATGGAAAGTTTAAGAAGAAGGTTAGAGTCTTCGTCAGCGTGTGCAGAGGTTTGAGCGAGCGGCGGGGTGAGGGTGGCACGAAGAGCCATGATGGAGGTGGGGAGTGGAGCGAAGAGGGAGGAAATACCATTGGCCAGCTTCTTCTGGACTTTGAAATGAGTGGATTTTATGCAAAATGATACCCCTGCGATGTAGATACTCGCTAATTCAAGATGTGAATGCTTTTGGCAAAGAAAATGACCTTACGGTAGCCTTAATGACTCGTTACCATCTCACGTGATACCAGTAGTGAATCGGGGGAATAGACCGTATGGTTTATTTAGTCAGTGATGATGGCGAACGTGTCCAGAGTATAATAGTCAGATGTAGCGGAATGATGTCTGTACATTTCGAATGCTTTCATACCCAGATATTTTTGGGACGTGAATATGGACAGTATCTACGCCCATGACCATATCGTACAACTATATACACTTCGAAGCTTTCCATGCCCAGCTCCATCATTCAGTGCACCGTTATCCTCCCCGTAGAAGAGTAATCTGATGTCGATCCGCCATTCTAGGCATATTGATGACCGCGTCCACCGTCTTCGGCGCTGCCTTTGCGAGACGCCGCGGCTGAATGAGGCGAGTCCCCTGCATTGCCTGCAAGTACACTGCTGCCAAATGTACCAAAGTCAGATATGCTGGCGTCTGCCTTTTCGACAAGCGGACTGTTTCATGCGTTATTACGCGGAGTTTGGCCTTGACGTAATTGGGATCGCCAAAGACATCCCAGCCCGGCCAAGTGGGGATCAGTTCGCGCTCGCATAGCTCGAAGGCGAGCAGCTGGTGTTTGGGCTCGGGAGATTGTGCAAGATGTTGGATGTAGTGGTTCCAATTAGGACTGTTCAGGGCGAAGCCAGAGGAGTCCAATTCGTGGATTGTGCTAATCAGATCATCAATGCGGCCTTGTCGACTTAGAGATGTTATGTATTGGCGTAGATGTACATTCATTATGAAACGGCGAGAGTGCAACACCCAGCCTGGCTCCGACGTAACCGACTTAGCGCGACAGGCGAGCTGCTTGGACTTGTCGAGCGCCAGATACCAGCAACGCTCAACCTCTTCGTGATTGCCAGCGCGTAGGTGGGCGACCATGAGAGCGCTGAGTAGACGGATTGGAGGACTATTCTCAACGTCGCGATCACTGAATCGAGCGGAAGTAGAGATGTAGCTTTCGTAGAGTTCAGTGACCTTAGCGAAAGCAGCGTCCTTGCCGTAGAGGAAGATGAGATACTCATAGTAGGTGGAGGAGAAGGCCTCATTAAGAGGAGTAGGCCCAACGAATTTGCGAGGTTCGGAAGCGGCGAGTTCCATCGGATCCAGACCGGCAATCGTCTGCTCAAAAGCCTGTTGAGCACGTACAAGCTCGGTTTGGATCCTGGTGTCTTGTGCTGCTTCTTTATTCTCCATGTCTACTGAGGCTGCCGCTCGGAGAAGGATATTTTGTGTGCTCATTGTTGGACTGAGATTGCGCGTCAGCATGCTTTTATAAAGTTCGAAAATTTTGCCATAGCTCCTTTTCTCAAGGTAGCCTCCCATGACGATGGCATAATGTAAGGATGTTCTCCTGATCTGCGCTCGCGGCATCACAGTATTCAAGATCTTGTATGCTGCTGCGGGCATCCCAGCAATCGTTAGGCTTGTCATTAAAGCAGCATAAGTCATGCCATCCGATGCTACTCCTGAATCTCGCATTTGTTTATGTAACTCAGACACCTTCTCTACTTCTCGACGAAGAGCATACGCGTTGAGCAGAATGGTCCACATAAACGTTTGAGATCCTTCCAAATGCATGTGTAGTGCTTCTTTAACAATTTGCTCGGCTTCGGTAAGTCTCCCGTCGTTAATGTTGGCCAAAACAACACAGTCAATCATCGACGTGCTCGGTCTGATACCATCTATCTTCGATTGCTGATAAAAATCACCGACCGTCTCCCAGTCTCCCCTTTTCGCGTACAATGACATCAGCAGCGAGTAGGTTCGGGAATCCGGTCGTAACTCAAACTCGAGAAGTTTGTTGAACCAAGTCAGAGTGCCGTCAACATCACCAATGCGAGAGAATGTCCCGATCACATAATTCCATGCTGGCAAAGTAGGTTTAAAATGGAAGTCCTTCTGTAGTTCGTTGAAGGTACGCACTACACCGTCGGGATCTGCTCGCCTGTTGTGAACAAATAGGAGGCTGTGGTACCATGCGTTTCCAGTAGGTGTTCCATGCGTAGAACAAATGTCATAAAACAACTTCTGGAGGGGCTCAAGCTGTCCGAGTTGGGCGAAGACCCTCGCCACATCAAGGGCAACGCCAGCGGGTATTGTTTGATGATAAGTGCGCCAATCTTCGATGATCATGCGCACTCCGAGATCACTCTTTGCTACCAGCAGCTTGCGTGTTACTGATAAAAGTAAGTCTTTACTGGGTAGGAACGTCGACTCTTTTCGCAGTAGCCGGTAAAGGAGTAGTGCGCGATGCCCATACTCCCTGCCATTGACAGACAACAGCTGCTTCAAAGCCATCTTTTGTGTGATCATATCCGAAGCATCAAGGGTCTTTGCTTTCCGAACTAGCTGCCATTGCTTGTGTATATCGAAGTTGATGTTTTCAAGGCGAAGAGTTTGCCTAATCAATTCCAAGGCAAAGTCGCGAGCAGCCACTGCATTCTCAAGCTGGGAGGATTCAGCAGTCGAGATTGCGAAGTCCGCAGCCGAGGTAGCCTTCTCCATCAAGTCTGCCAGAGACAGAGTGTTGACTCCTGTCCAAATATCGGGCCTTGTGTAATAGCGAAGTCTATCGACCCAATACGCGTGCCATGTGTCTATTGCCACTTGCCAGTTTTCATGTTGTACGGTGTACCGGAGGACTGCTGCGGTCCCTATTGATCCGTTGATCCTAGCCAAAGCCTCCTGATGGATGTGGACTGCTGTGTCAAGGTCCTTTAGTGAGAGCGCAGCTGAGACGGCATAGCTGTAATGAATAGCCCGCCTCTGCTGAACAGGAATGCTTTCGAACAGAGCCACGGCACGTTCGACATCAATGGTTCTTTGTGACGTCCCTAAGCACCGCAGCATCTTGATGAGCTCTTGTGGTGACAGCGATTGCGACATCTCTAGCAGAGCTTGATAGCTTTGCCACAGCTCATCATAGATCCAAGTCTGGTCCTTCGAATCGAGCATCTCGTTGATTCCTCTTCTTATTGCATCGGCCGGCTGCGGCGTATCTGAGGTGGAAGCGTCATTGGCCTGTCCCTCGCCCGCTGTAGCTGTTCCAACAGCCTTCCCCCCGTGGAGAAGAGATTTGGCGATTGAGGTGTAGCTTCTTGAACAGTATTTGATGTTCTGGGCAGCGAGATGTTGTGCGTTTGCGGACTGCTTTAGTCGTCTAATGAGCGCTAGAGTTTGTACAGGATAGAGGAAGTCTAGGAACATCTCTCGAAGTCCAGTGGATAAAGCTGCCTTTGGGCTTGGACGTCTTCTACTCGAACATGGCTCCTGAACGTCGGAACTTTGCAGAAAGAGCATCCACCAAGGGGGTAGATCGATGTTACCGGCACCGTGAGACCAGAAGGCAGAGTGCAGGTGGCGTCGACTGCGAAAATGCTTCTTGGAGCCCCGGAGCACAACTCGTCCTCCAGTGTGGAGCCATTCTACCGCTCTCTCTACCATGCCCCGGCAAGTCTGCCGCCACAGGTGAAGGGACCGTAGAACTGTAGGTTGTCATAGATCCTCGAAGAGAAGTGTGAGATGGGGGAGTGACGCGAAAGGGACAAGTTCCTACAGAGGCTCGTAGGAAGTATGTACTGTGCAGACCAGACTGTAAGAGCTTCTGGGTTAGTATGGCGCATAGAAGTGTGAGAAAACAAAGAGGCGAGGAAACAATGCAAACTCATAGACTCACAACTCAGTACTTTAGTCAGTACATCATCGAACCAGAGCGCCAAGACAACCTAATGTACCCTGTATCCCCCAATCCCAATCAGCTCTAGGGCAAGCGCTGCCTTATCGTTGCTCATATATCACCATATGTTGCTCAGTCACGCATGCTTGTAACAAGGGTAACGAAGAAATTTGGTTACAGTGAAAGTTCTGGATGGAACGCGTTCGTCAGCACCATATAAGGACAACTCGTCAACGCAAGACGAATTGTTCATACTTGTATCTTTTTGATTGAATATGCTGTTAAGACTACACAGTGGTTGGAACGAGAAAGACTCCGGAAACTACCCTGGGACTAATGAGTTTTCTACAATCTATTCCACGTGTTTGAATGGATGTGAAGCGCTCGTCTATACGCAAAGCGCCCTGCATAGAAGGAGGACTAGTGCGGGAGATATAGGGTATTGGAGAGACGTTGTACTGTATGGGCCATGAATCCTTTCTGCAAACTTCATCGTCTCGCCTCTTAGTGCAAGATCCGATCACCCCAAGTACTCGCGAGAACGATGCTTCCTCCGCACACGATCGACTCCTCTCCCGCTCAGTCGACTTACTCCGCACCTCTGCTCTAAATTCTAAGATCAGCTCGCTATGCTTGCCTGCTATCAAGACTTTCGCTCCTAGGAGTGAGCAGTGAGGCCACAATTTAATCATTCGGTTGTCTTCGTGAATAGATATTGGCCAAAGTAAGTATCGTACATTCCAGCGCAGTTGCCGGTACAAGTATAGGATTGGTCTACGCGCGAGAGCAGATGCGCTTTGAAAACCAAAATAAACCTTCCTAAAAGGTGGCTTTAGCCTCAACGTGTATAGAAACAATTCCTATGCTTTCTTTTCAGCTGATCTTGCTAGATTTCTCTTCCGTCTTAGCATTCATGTCAACCCTCCTACTACCAGTAACAACATACTCTACATCGCAGAACTCTACCATGTCTGCCAACGAGCCTGTCTATAACGCGAGGTAAGAACGGCCCGTAAGAGCATATCATCAAAACAAGCTCATCGGCTCACCCAACGCTCTCCTCCCTTTCCCGCCCCACTCGTCCCCTACCTTACCGCCAGCTCCTCTACCGGTACGATCTAGCCAACTCTCCCGGCCAATCCATCATCGCCTTCCGCGTCACATTTCCCAGAAACGGCGCTTCGGTCATCGGGCATGTGCTCGACGGCGCCGTGCTGAATCGGATGAACGATGAGCCGCTCATGCTGCTCGCGGCGGGCGACACTCGGTATGAGGCGCCCAGGTACCACCGCTGGACGTTCGACGATTATCTCGCGACAGAGTAGACTATGGTGCTGGCGACTTATGTTGTTGATACGGAGTTGGTGAGAGAGGGCGGGGTAGCGGCACTTACGGTCGTTGATGAAGAGTTTGGAGACGTGGTTGCGTCGTCGTAAGAATAGGTGATGGGTCTAAGAAGTCAAGGGGAGAATGCATGAGTGCCGGGTTGGACTATGAATAAGTGTATCCTTTATATCTTGCCCACCATCAATCACGCATATTCACCCGGGTAGCACTATTGACCAGAGAACTCCTCAAAAGCCTGATAGAGGGGACATCAAATCTCTTTTTGGTCAATTAGCATAGAGGTCCCTAGGCCGGACATACCCTCTGGCACTTCATTTGCTTTAAGACGCCATTACAATTGGTGAGATGCAGCCGTGATGTACTGACCACTAGACCATAAAGATCTATAAAATGTCTCTATTCATGAAAGGGACTAGGTCACACCTATGTTCAGAGAGTTATGCAGGGACACCACGGACGACATTGCCCGTACCTGACTTGAAAGCATCATCAAGTGCTCTAAGTGGTAAAATCAAAGGTGAAAAGTAGATTGATTGGCCCAAGGCTTTTCGAGAGGCGTTTCAGGTTTTTGATTATGATAGTAGTGTAAATAGTCTTTCTTTTCAAAGGTCGATTATACAGTAAGATGGAAGGCATGTTTAAGTAGAGTGGTACGCTCGTAGGGTCATAAAGCGGCGCAAGTTGGGAAAGAACTCCAAGGCTGAGGTTTGCAAAGTCTGAGGTGTCTGAGGTGTCTTGGGACACCATAGTCTTTCCACCCGGAAATCATGATGGATATCACCAATTTCATTGTCTCTCAGCGCGAGAAGGCTCTACTGCTTGGCGATTATGCATCCTATAGAAAGCAACTTTCTCGACGCCTACACGTTGTACGAAAGAAGCTCCACTACACCTCGACCAAAGGCAAAAAGTACGCCGCAAGACCTACGCTCACGGCTGAAGACATAGCAGAGAATCATGAGTACGTCAAACCCAAAATTTCCATCTGCAAATGTTCACACGAAAATCCAGGTTCATACACTTGCTACTGCTTACTTCGGAGCGAGCATGGGCCCTTGCGATGCATATGAAGTCAACGCACGCTGCAGAATCCGGAACTCATGGTATAACTGGATCAACAAAGTCTCACATCCACTCCCGCCTCCATAAAGCTAGTATCTATGCTGGGCATTTGCTGGAGTTGCTTGAGAATAAAAAGGTTACCAAGGCTACTTCGGAGGCTCTAGTCGAAGCACGGGCATACTACCTCTCGCTGCGGGGTGCCATTGAATTCGAGAAGCAAAGCTGGGACAATTGTCTGCGTCAATATTCGGAGGCTCGCTTCATATATACCACGCTTGCACAGAGCAGAGGTCCAAAACAGGAGGATCTTTTCCGGGATCTCTTAAACACCACAATTGACCCCAGCATACGATATGCCGCCTACCAACTAAAACTGCCTCGGACCACATCAATTGGTACCATCATCTCACGCTACGTTCCCAAAGACAGCGCTTTCGTTCAAGAAATCTTGAAAGAACACCCTGATGCCCTGGATGATCCAGCCACTGCCCAAAAGAGGACGCCCAGCGGTAACGCGGAAAATGTACCAAAGACAATACAATGGCGATCACGGGTCGTAAATCTCGAAGACGCAGCCACTGCTCAGGCTCTAGCAGCAGTCTCCAATGCGGAATCCAAGCTCTCCGCCTTTCTGACGTCTAATCCAGATGCGGCACCTCAAGACAAGGCAGCTGCTTACGATGAAGTTCTGATTCCTAGTCAAGACGCAGTTGACGCCACCAAAACTGCTCTTGATGAGCTTTCTGCCGAAGGTATTCCCCAAGGAGATCAGCGTATGCAGGCGTTGCAAATCACCAGAACCGCAGTCAATTACGCATTGGTCGGATGGCGAATCGGCAGGAATCGAATACTTTGTGGGAGGCAAGATGGGGCGTTGCTCGAACCAGAAACACAGAGGAAGCCCCGGAAAGACGGTAAAAGGACAGAAATCCAGGAAGAAAGCACCGGACGGAAACTTACCAGGCTGCGAGAAAGAGTCGTACTATATAATTCCACACTGCAGAGCTTAGACTCGGTCAAAGAGTTGCCAGGCGTAGCAGCAGACCAGAAATTTCTCAAGGAGCTCGAAGTGAAAAGGGCATATTTCGCAGCGCTAAGGTGCCTCGCCATTGCTCGCTCTCACGCCCTGCTATCAGCAAAGAAGAACGCTCTGGCCCTCCTTTCGCGAGCTCTGGAGTCGTCCAGTCGAGCGATCTCTCACGCCTCCAGCACGCAATGGTCGGACGAAAAGCCTCCGAACATCGACATAACCCCCGACCAAGCCTCCAACCTCCACTCGCTCCTCCAAAGCCTTGTATCCCAACACCGTGCCCTGGTCGAACTTGACAATATCCAATCCGCATCTTCGAGCAAATCCGCCAATCCGGTACCGCCGCTGATAGAGCGATTAGACGAGTATCCTCCAAATGGCGTCGACCTCACGAGATTGGTCACTTACCCGCCTCGGGTGGAGCCGATACCCGTCAAGCCGCTCTTCCTGGATGTAGCGTTCAATTACATCGATTATCCGGGGCGGAGTCGAAAGGTCGACGAAAAAGCGGTCAATGGGGTTACTGAGGGAGTAAAAGGTGGCGAGGAGAAGAAACGGGGGTGGTTCGGATTTGGTCGATGATGAGCGAACGCTGCTACGAATTCATGAAATAAGACCGTCGGCTCCTGCAGTGTACCAAGACAAGCCGTTTCCCTAAGATTCGGTACAGGTTCAAAATTACACCAGTCTCCAGAGATGCATTTGCGTTTGTACAGATACCAAACCCCCGCCGGTTTTCACATCCAAGCCATGCAGCTAAATGCCAATCATGCCACTCATGCCCCGCAATAATCTCGCTTCCCTCTTTCAGTTCAAGGAATATCAAAATATCCCTTCAACTTCTTAATGAGCGCCCACTCATCATTGCTGACATCGGGCCTGTAGAATTCCTTCAAAGTGTCGATGCTCTGCCGTGAGATTAGCGAGTAGAGCGTATCCTTATCTTCCCAATGTCGACCGTAGACGGGCTGGTTGGGGCCTTCGATTTTGATGGCGACGGAAGGCTGGCCGCGCTTGACCATGGGGATCTGTTTGTGGTCGCGCTCGATTGATTGGCTGTGAGGATATTAGTGGCTGTCTTTCCAGGACAACAGGCAGGACAGGGGTGGGAGAGCCGAGGAGACTTACACTCTGCCTAGATTGACGACCTCTTTGACATTGGTAATCGGGTTTGTCCGCACCACCGCAATTGGCGTGAGGAGTCTGAGATTGCCTTCCACAACATCGACCCCAACAACAATCGGATCCTTCTTATTGAACACAGCCACCTGGTTCAGCACACAAGGGAACACAGCCAACAACTTGCTGTCTTCCTTCTTCTGCTCCGCCAGCTGGGCCATATGTTTTGTAAAGTCGTCGAAAAGATGATAGATGATATCCGCCGTGAAGATTTTGATTCCCTCACGGTCCGCATATTCCTGCGCTTCTTTGTCGACCTTGACATCGAAGCAGAGCATGACTGCATATTCCTTGGCCTTTTCGAGCATGATGCCCGCGGACATGACGTCGCGCTTGTAGACGGGACCGATGGAGATATTCGCGACTGGAATTTTGGAGACTTTGAGGAACTCGAGGAGGGCTTCGAGGGAGCCGAGGGTGGATGCTTGGACGCTGACGCCACGTCCCGTTTTCGAGACCTTCGATAAAAGATTCTCGATATCAGACATGACTTCCTCCTCAATATCCTCTTCGTCGTCGCCTGGTCCGACGACCAAGAGGCGCGAACCGGCGATGGCGTGTTCGAGGTCGTTGGCGGCAATTTTGACACCGAGCGATGCTTTACATTCTTGATTGTGGACGTATTGGGACTTGAGGCGGAGCTCCTTTAGTGGCGCTGGAGTGAGTAATGCTCGGATATTTGTGGCGATCGCGCCGTTGATACCGCAAAGAACTATTCGGTCGCCTTCCCGTAGGACACCATTAGATAAGACCACATCAATGGTTGTACCTAGACCTTCAATGACTTTGACTTCCAAAACTGTGCATTCGACTTCAGACAGGTACATGAGTTTGTTGGTCATTCGCTCTTGCGTTAGGCTGACAAGCAGCTTTAGCATGTCTGGTATGCCTTCTCCTGTGTGCGCTGATGTTGGTACCAAGGAGACGAATTTTGCCAAGGACTTGTTCTCGCAGTAAAGCTCAGAGTTGAAGCCTTGCTCGGCGAAGGCGACTTTTGTCTTTTCAAGGCGATCTCGAAATTCATTTTGGACCCCCTTATTCTGCAAGGCCATGCTTTCTTGAAAACCATTATTGTCAATTTTCTTCCAGCCATACAGACGATCAATCTTGTTGAGAGCAACGATAAATGGTGTTTTGCGGTCACGGAGTAATTTCATCGACTCCAGAGTCTGTGGTTCCAGCCCGTGCATGATGTCAACAACAAGAATGGCAATATTACATAGCGATGAACCCCGAGATCGCAGGTTGGTGAAGGACTCGTGACCAGGAGTATCAATGACCAGAAGACCAGGTACCTTGAACTCGAAGCTGTTGTCCTTGTTAACGACCGCTGTCTTAGCTTCTAGAGCGTCGACTGGGAAGTAAGTTGCACCGATTTGCTGCGTTATACCTCCAGCTTCACCTTCTTGTACATTGGTCTGTCGAATCTTGTCCAGTAGCTTGGTCTTTCCGGTATCGACGTGGCCCAGAATGCAGCAAATAGGAGAACGCAGATTGTCTTTGGATCTGGCGGCGAGTGCCTCCTCGTGCTGCTTCTGCCTCCTCGCCGCAGCTTCGGCTTTCTTCTGTGCAGCCGCTCGTTGGGTGGCTGTTCCTTGCGCATCGGCAGACGAGTCGTCTGAATCCGACTCGGAATCAGATTCAGCCGGCTTCTGTTGTTGCTTCTGCTGAGGTTTCTGTGTTGATGGAGCGGGCCTCGAAGTGAGATCAATTTGTGCGGCTTTGACTTCTTCAATACCATTGGTAACAGCACCGGACTTCCGAGGCGGCGATTTTGAGGCGGCAGCTTCCTCATCAGAGTCCATTTCCCAGCTCTCTTTGACATTACCGTCGTCAGCATCGGCAACGGCTTCCCAGTCCTCGAGACCATCACTTTCTGGCTCTTCTGCTGCTGCTGCCGCCGCCGCAGCTTCAGCTCTCGCCTTCTCCTCTTCCGCTAATCTCAGACGCTCTGCTTCTTCGGCTTGCCGCCGAGTTTCTGCCTCAGCGGCTTCTTTCTCTTCCTGTATCCTGACATCGTCACCAGGCTTCTTCAATCCTTTCTTCTTTTTGTTGTCGTATACCGGCTTTTTCTTCTCCGCAGGTTCCTCGTCCAGTCCTGCAACCTTTACACCAGCGGCAAGCATTTGTTCTCTTTTCAACTCATTTCGTCGATGTGCTTCCCGTTGGGCTGGTGTCATCAGCTTTCCCTCTTTCTTTAGCTGCTCTTTCTTCTCCTTGTCCTTCTCCTTTTTTCGCGCTCGAGCCTCCTCTCTCCTTTTTTCCTCCTCTGCTGCTAGCCGCTCCTCTTCTTCTATCCGGGCTCTCTCTTCGGCATCTGCTTTTTCTCGCTCTTCTTGCTGTTTCCTCAAGAGTTCCTGTTGTTTCTGGAGTGCTGCGAGGGCGGGCGGTAACTTCTTCTTTCCTCCCTTTCCTGCATCGGTAGCTGGTGCAGCGTCAGGCTTCGCCTCGACAACAGGTTTCACGGGCTCCTCTTTTTGTGCTGGAAGTGCGCCTCCTTGTTTCTTTTTCGCAGCAGCCTGGACATGGCAAGCAAAGTGATAAGCTTTCAGTCCCTTGTGTCCCACGCCTTCCAGATCGACATCAAGGAAATGCACATACCTGCTCCTTCTTCCTCGCCTTCTCTCTTTCTTTCTTCTCCTTCTCCTTCTCCTTCTTACTCTTGACTCCTCCCGCACCACCCTCCTCTGCGTCCTCTCCATCCCCGTCCTCGTTGGGTACCAATGTCCCGTCTTTCTTCCCCTGTTTGCCTTTCCCACCCTTTACCTTTGCAACCTGCTCTTCGAACAGGTCCTCTATCGTAGCCTCCTCAGGTGCCTTAGTTGCTAAATCCTGTACACCATTGGGTTCTGCATGGCCGTTGACGCCAACCGCGGCGGGAGGATCTTCGCCGTCCACATAGTCCTCTTCTACAACCTTGCCTTTCTTCTTCTTGTTAGACTTGTTCTTCTTGAGCGCAGCTAGTAGACCCCCTCCTCCGGCAGAAGCTTCGTCCGGTTCGACATCTCGAGCAGCTTCAGCATCTTTGGCTTCTTGAGCTGCGGCGGCGATTGGATCTGGGGTTTCACCCAGGTCCGCTTCCCAATCGTCGTTGCCCTTCTTGTTACCCTTCTTCTTTGGCGCCATTCGTATAGAGGGAACCGGTGGATTGAGAAATACGTAGTAAGTTACGATGTTGTTGTGGGTTTGAAGAGTCTGTGGGTGTTGCGGAATGCTTTTGTGTAATGTTGGTGAAGAGAGCGGCAAATGTGGGTTCATGTTCCTGATGCTCGCTAGTGCGGGATGCGGAGGAGTGGGCGGTATTTTGACAGAACCCAAACTACCTCTGTCCAAGCTGTTTATGCTTGGATCGATACAGACAATCGTGAAATTCTGTAATCCAGGAGTTCCAGGATTTCTACTGATTGATTTTATAAAGATATGCTACACGCTTGGCAAATATGGACTCAGAGCGCAGGGACGTCAGTTCAGCAGGAAGAACAGCTCCATTGAGATGAGTCATAAGGCAAAGATTTAGAGAGATGAGTCATTAAGCAAAGTCTTCAGATCTATAGGCAACTGGATTCTAAGAAGCTGGGTATCCGAACAAGAAATGAGAGCTAAAAAGGCAAAGCAAGTCCATGTAATTCAAAGCCCAAGCAGAGACATTGTTGTATTCGTGGCCACGTTTCCATCGTCATTCGGCTTGGTACTTTTTACAGCGGGACTGCCATGCCTGTTTCGGTGGATCAGTACATAATCTCTATGCAACTAAGAGGTACACTCACGCGAAGAATGTAATCTTGATCGCGATAGCCAAACCAGCATGCAGCAGCACCACCGCAATGACCAGAACCTTACTGATCTTCGCGTCCGTGACGCTGACCACTGGCCACAGATTCCTGACCAGAAACACAACGCTCACCAAAAAGCCTATCCCCGTGAAGACGTAATTTAAGACTGAAATCGGACTCCAGCTAATTATGGCCACGGGTATCCATATCACGTTCGCATACCCATATAATGCCCAGCATTCGACTAATGTTGCGGATTCGGCTCCGAACCACCGGAGTAAGGCCCATAGCCCAACCGGGACGAGGCCTGTATAGCCATAGATCAAACCGGCGGCGCCACTTAACAGGGCGAAATTGTACTCGAAATGGATATCATGATTCCGGCTTAGGTACTGACTGATGGTAGCTGCGATGAAAAGTATGAACACAAGCGTAGTAGCGATCCAGAAGGGGCCGTAGAGATCAGGGTTTCCGTCCAGAATATCCAGGAACGGGGCACGCGGGTACAGCGACGAGGAGCATCGGCGAAGGACCTCCGATGTGTCAACGTCAAAGAATTGGGCGTAAAACGAGAGTGTCCAGAGGAACCGTTTGGATGGTGTAGAGTTTTGGTTGCTGCCAAAGGGAGCGGATGTATCTGGGAGTATCTTCGAGCGTGGATGGGATGGGTCATTGAAGTCTAGTAGGACATGATTAGAAAGACAAGGTTTGAATGAGATCTGCGAGCATACTGGAAGAGTGGAATTCGAGGTCGTCTTGTTGGAGGTCTGTATGACCAAGATCACCCTGGGAGAATTTAGCATCCATGGGTTATATCTCATATCGGACGGTTGTTTTACTCCTTCGTCGACGTCTACGACGACATCATAGCCTCTGTTTGCCATCCTCCGACACACCAACGTTTTCTCTCGTCCGCGTGATACGATATGAACGGTGGAGCTTTAGGGTCAACTGGCAGACGTGTCGCCAAGTCCTCAAGGTCGGCTAAGTTGCCGTTCTAATTCCAAAGTTGAATAAGGTGTAAGTATGGGTTTACATTTACTACCAACTCTGATAACTCGACAATGGACAATGGACAGGTACGAGCTAGAGTGATGAGTTACCCGACTCCAACATTTCACTTCAGTGTGGCCTACTTCTTCCCGCTTTAACCGGCAGAGAATTGGACATGCTTTGACTTTTGTGATATATCTAAAGTACAGTGACTTATATCGTCAGCCTCTCACGGTTTCAACGAAACCACCTAAAGACTTCCAATGTCTTTTGAAAACCAAACCCGGGAATGGCCTCCACTCCTGCCCTCCGGCCTAGCCATATTGAGAGAAAGCCGACCAAGAATGCAAACCCAATCCCACTAGCTGGACGTCTATATTTCCAGATAGTAGCCATTGCTCGTTTCTGCATCTCCTCTCTCCGTAGCTGCAATGTCTGGTGTTCGAACAAGCCTTCGCCATCCTCGAGAGTCTGGTTCCTTGCAGATTGCCTCGTGGTTTTCAGGACACTGTACACTGAAATCTTCGCCCAAGCTCTCGAGGGTAAACCTTCTGGAGGATGTTTCTCAAATAGTGTCGTTGTCCTGGAAATCAAAGCTTCCAAGTTCAGAGGTTTAGGAAGCTTGGACAGTACCGAATGAAGCATTTCGGGTTCCTCCGCTGGAATCTCGAACAACTCATCTCGGCGGGATAGTATGATAACGGCAAAAAAGTAGATGGAGACCACCGCTGGTTGCGCGATCAGAAAGTCAAATAGGCGAGCTATGTCACCATACTCTTGAATGTCATGAGCGTACAGTGTAAGTGTAGCGGCCAAAGCGAAGAACGGCTGCGTCTGTGACAAATGGAGGCAGAGCTTCCGATCTACTGCGTAGAGGATGGCCGGTAGCAGGTTCAGATGTGCAATGGATGCCGAAAGTGTAGGCAGCATGAAATCACGGATGCGTAAGAGTGAGATGTGAGCCACAGCTTTGGGTGCTTGATCGACGCCAAGCACAAGTAGAAAGACCTGAACGATATCATGGAACCCTTGAAAGTAAGAGAGCATCGGGTGCTCCCTCAAGACTTGGGTTATTACCGACGAAAGCTCCCGCTTCCGTTGATCCAGCTGCCTTTCCGATTCATCTAGCTTCGAATCAGCATCAAGCTATCCTAGGGGATATCAGCACGCCTACATTTAGGGTAGTAGATGAAAGAGCGGTTCACGTCAAGCTCGACTTGATCTTCATCCTTATGGCGCGGAAGATCCCTCCAGGAGCGAGCAGAGCCGGTGGGCTCGGACCCATGGCTTCCGTAGCCAAGTAAAAACGGCCCTTGGTATGGGTTAGAGTCGGGAAATAGGGGGATTTTCAAGTGTGCCAGACTTACAGGCTACCCTCCTTACGTTGTCGTTGATCAAGCCACCGGTTGCAGTTGCTAATTTGATGAGAAGATCTAGATCGTGGGGGTGCTCGCAAGCGGCTAATATTCGATCGACCTCATGTGACATTTTGGACTCTCCATGATCCCTGCCGTGGTATTCTTTGGACGTACCAAGAGCGGAGGTACTGCTGTCCAAATGATGTGACAGGTCGGGCTTATCCTCATTCAACATGTCCATTGCATGTGGAGGATGATTCGGGTTGACCTTGAAGGCCTATGAGAGGTGTAGGTGATCATGGTTTGCAGGGAGTGTAATGTCAGAAGCAAGAGTGACAGGTCGTTAATCCTGAGATGGAGTGCTTAGGTATTTAGCTCCATCGCGGATGATCGGCGCTGTAACTAAAGCGAGTACCTGGTAGTAGAGTAGGCTCTAGGGTCAAACCGCAAAAGGCGCCGGGTACTCGAGGGTAAGGTTAGGTAAAGTACTCTAAAGAGGTACCTTAAAGTACCGAGATACCGAATTCCGATAAGCCTCCAAGCGCCAGCCTAGCCACCCTCCCACCTGCCACCTGCCAGCTTTGAGCTTCGCCACGCACTAAAGGCTGAGAGCAGCAGCGGCAGCCAGCACCAGGCCAACAGCAGCAGCACAATCACCTTTACACACACTTGATTGAGAAATTCAAAGGCTGCCTGCATTCAACACTCGAATAGAGCATCCATGCTCATGCTCCCTGCTCCATAGATTTGATCCCCCCCCCCCACCCCTCCTTCTTTGAGTGGGCATCTTCTCTTCCAGGGATACACTAGCTAGTGTACTATTCACCAAGCCTGCCCACCCAAAGATACCGTGCATCGGCGCAGACCCCGCGAATAGAGCGCCCTCGATTCTCAACTGCATCCTCATATCCGCTCGGTTGGAACCTTTAGCTTCGTCTCTTTTAGGTTGCGTGAATACTGCTAGCTTTACACCCTTCTACGCTTGACAATTCGACATAGCTCTCCCTTTCTCTCCTCCGCATGAGGGGCACCAACCCCCCTCAAAGATGCTTTTAGCCTTCACAGAACAGACGATCCCCTTTCTCCCTCTCCTTAGGACGTCGTTGCTCCCCGTGTTGCCCATTTTCCTGGCAACTAATCATCCTTTCCTTTGGCTCAAAAGGACTGCAAGCTTACTGAAGCCTTTCTCGTATTTTTTCAACTCGAAAAGAAGCCCATGAACATATCTACAAACGTGGATCCTTGGTGAAGTCTTTTTGAAAATGTCAGTCCAAACAACTGTACTTGAGAACGGAAGATGGGTGACGAGGAATGTGGACCCTTATCGCGTAAGAGCCCAGAATACAGAAACACCACGCAAAGAACACAGTCAGCCGTCAATCAACCTCCCAAAGACGCCTTTATTAGGGCTCATCACCAAGACTCTGGTCAGAAGTCCGGTCATTAATCGGATCATCCCTGCCAGAATACGGCACAGGACAAAGAATGACGTGCTTTTCATATCCTCAAACTCAGTCGCAATCAAAGAAGCCAAAGAAGACTACACACTGGGAGAAATAGCCACTAAGAGTGACTTTGACTCGACAATCAAGTCCGCTAGAATAATCGGAGAGAGAAGGTACCACACAAAGCAAGACAGCCAAGGAATGCTCCTCAAAGATTCTCATGCTTGGAATCCTACCTTTACTAATGAAGACGACGATCTTTCCGACGAAGATGCTACCCAGAATCTACGGGAGCTTCCACCTCATATCCTCGTGTTGGCTTTGGAGTCGAGTAGACTTGTGTTCTTGTGTGCAGTCAGTGGGAAATCTGAGCAGCCAGAACTCTTGTCCAGTCAAAAGGCGTTACCAGCTCCGACCTCGCATTTGCAAGGCCTTGGGCAGCTTCTTGCTGTCGATCCAAAGTGCGTTACAAGCCTGCTATGTTGGAAAAGACTATGAATGACATCTCTAGGTCCCGAGCAATGGCTGTTGCTGATCATGGAGGGAGAATTTACGTATACGCGTTGAAGTCGATGGACGAGATGAGAGCAGAGTTTAGGGAGAAGTCTTGGCTGGAGCCGATCAAAGAAGTGAGCATTGGGTTAGCCTTGTCTGAGCACACTTATCCGCTGATGATCGTCTCATTGTAGGAAAAGCTCATATCCCTTGACGGGACCATTATGCAGATGGAATTCCTTCATCCGCCGGAGGACGAGTCAAACCGAATTATCCTCCTGCTCGTCGTGGCTCGGAAATCTCAAAGCCGGTTGATTTGGTACGATTGGAATGCTGAAATGCCTTTGCACCAGGCTCAGTTTAGGCCGAATAAGACCCTTTTGCATCCAGAAGAACAGCTGCCCTTACTACTGATACCGCTCATCAAACATGCTGCATTTATCTTGGTGTGTGAAAAACGTATAGTCTTAATCAAGGATATATTGACGGGCAGTTTCCATCGTTTCTTTCATCACCTTGCCTTTGAGCAAGAGCCTCAAGAACCTGGGGCTTCTCGGAGGCGGCCATTATGGGTCCAATGGGCAAGACCAATGAGATCCAAGTTAATGAGACCTAACGAAGAACATATACTCTTGTGCCGAGAGGACGGAATTGTGCAGTACATGGTGATTAACCATAATATCAAACAGATGATTGACAGCAACCACAACGTTGGCAGACTCGGGGTCAACATTAATACATCATTTGCGACTGTAGATCTTGGTGTTAATACAGACGATTTGCTGATTGCAGCGGGCGACGAGAGTGATGGAGGTCTCTGGGGGTTTCCACCTCGTCAGAGACATCCCAATCAGCGGGGCACGATACCAAATTGGACTCCAATAAATGATTTCGCCGTTGCTAATTTTGCGATGGACCGGCAGAATGTCCGGAGTGCGGCTGCAGCAAACAATGCAATAGGGGGACAACAACGGCTGTTCGCATGCTCCGGCAGAGGGAAACACGGCGCAATCTCAGAGATACGCTTCGGAGTGGAAGCATCGAGGAGAATCCGCTCAGTCCATCTTGACGAAGATTTGAAGAATGGTGTGTTGGGAATTTGGGGGTTGCATGGAAACGCCCACGAGCGCGAGGGCCAGAATGAATATCTGAACGATGTCACGTATATCATCTTATCTCACCCACAGCGAACTTATCTTCTGCGATTGTGGTTGAAGCAAGCCCTGAAGCAAGATCGGACTCCCGGTAGCGAAGACGTAGGTCTATTAGAGACCGAGGTTGATCTCATCAGCGATGAGATGGGCCTAGACCTTAACGCTAGGACGATCGCTATAGGACGCTCGACCCAAGGCCTCACTATTCAAGTCACAGAAACCTCTCTGAGGGCCATATTGTTGCCTTTGCCAACCAAAAGTGGCATCAAGGAAGAGGACACAGAGGAGGATACGAAACCAGAGAAGAACCAATTTGACACCGAGAGATCCCAGCCACTATATGTGTACCCATTTGGAAATTCGCATATTTTGGCGGCCTGTGTAAACGTAATTGAGGACAATACAATCATTGTTTTGGCTGCCCAGCGGGATGGAAAATTCTATATAGAATTTGGAGCTTTTACCACCGAATATCAACCTCTGGAACAACGAGTACTGCTTCACGCACAGCCGTCGTGTCTCTCATTGCTGCAAACCGAAGACGAGACACTTGTACTCGTTGGTACTCTTGCCGGGAAGCTAGAAATATATCTGCCGGGTGACATTAGTTCCAGGCTCCAGACTCCTACTACCATTCACCATACTTTTGCCGGTCCATTCGGCATATGTGATAGTATTGCTACGATTGCAATTGATACAATAAAGGGAGTGCAACCCCTTCTTGTCTGCGGTCTCCGGGATGGCACTATAGAAGTATTAAGCCTAAGCAAAGGGGCAGGCACATGTGAGTTTATCGCTTCGCGAGCTTTTACCCTAGAGGTACACACTGATAATGACATTAGATAATCTTAATCTTCATGAGAAGATGGCTTTTGGCCACACTTCCGTGACTGTTCTCAAGGAAGCAACGACCAATAGAGCCATCATCCATTGCGAAGATACTATATGCACCCTGGAGTATCCCCAAACAGCAGACGAAGTACCCGCAACAGTGCTCAATGTGTGGATTACAGATCCCAACGAACCGTCACTACGACAGGGTAGCATATCTACGATCACTCAAGTCGTGGATTCATGGTTGCCGGGGGGAAACCCTGGATTCACCTCCGATTCATTCATTTGTATCGATAGGAATCAATTCCATACGATCTCTCTCGGTTCACAGCCAAAGATGGTCCCTTGCCAGCTGGAGCTTGATGGGACTCCTGTTAGAGTCTTGAGTTCAGTACATTTGGATAAGCTGATTGTTCTCCACAACATACTTGAGGTCCCTCGGGCTGCTAGACATGCCGATGGGCAATCTCATGTACGCGGCAAGCGTGCTTTGCGTCCTAGGATCTCGTTCCTGGACTCGGGCGTTGACCCAGTCTCTGGGCTTGATCCTGATTCAGATTCGATGGACATTGATGATAGGCAAACAATAAGGATATCAGAGTGCAAACCAGACGAGAAATTCCTCGGTATCACCGAGTGGTCTTCTAAAGAGGGTAATATGTTGGTCGTCAATACCACGTTACCCCGTGCGGGCAAGCCAGTCGGGCGGTTACTATTGTTCGCAAACACCGAGGGAATTGACAACCAGGCTCCAAAATTGGCCTTGAAGAGAACGATCGATACCGATGAGCCCGTGTATTCCGTGGCTGCGTACTCCGATGAGTCGCTCGTCTACTGCTGCGGAAACAGTCTCTACATGCAGACTCTTGGCGTATCAGACCCACCTCGGATCAACAGTCAAAACCTTACGAAAATCGCAATGCGGTCACCCGGAAGGCATATAACCGTAAAAGAACCATTCATATACGTCTCCAGCAGTCGTGAGTCGCTATCAGTATACTTGTACGAAGCCGGTCAACTCAAGTACCAATTCGGAGATCAGTATGCTCGAAGTGGTTCACATCACCTTCACGTACCCTCTCAATCACTCATCTTGGCCTCCGACATGGAAGGCACAGTCGTAGGACTATGGCAGCCTCCCGAGCGAAGGATCGACAACGCGATGACTACAGTCTTTGAAGCCATCCTACCAGGTTCCATCACCCGTCTCAGACGCATATCTCGGCCGATTTGGTCCCACGGTCGTCATCAATTCCGCGAAAGCAACCTTGACGAGCTCTCCAATCCGTCAGACCTTGATGACGAAACCATACTCGGCTCCTCCGCAGATGGCACCTTGACCCAAATGTCGATGCTTTCTAGCAGCGAATGGCGCCTCCTCCGCTTCATCCAAAACATGGCCGAGCGGAGCCCTCTCATCTGCCCGTTCCATCCGGGCAATCCGCATAAAAGGCAACTGGAGCCTTCCACTACTCGACCGCATTATATGCATGTCAATGGGGACATTCTCGAACGTGTGCTCGATCGAGGGGGCGAAGGCCTAGTTGATGATATGCTGGATGTGGAACCGGACCAAGAGAGCCATACGGACTTTGGGTCAAAGGAAGATAGGAGGGCGAGGTTTGAGGAATTGGCGAGGGAGGTGTTGAGGGATGGGGAGGGTGGTGGGGTGGTGGGGAAGGTGGTGCTGTGGGTTAGGTATCTGTTGAGGAGTGCGCTTTAGATGTGTGGTGAATGGTTAGGAGATTTGGGGATCAGGAGTCATGAGTTATGAAATTGATGGCATGGAGCATGAACTGTCGACGTTTGAGAAACGGCTGATTGCTGCTTCTGCGATTGAATAAGTCAGGGCGCGGAATGATGTATGACGGATGGCTAGATCATCACTATACGATGCATGGATTTTCGAGCTCAACAGCTTTGTCTTGCCCTATGCTGTCCTGTCCTCTAGCACAACAACCAAACTCCCTCCACTCCTCTGATCTCAATCCACCCGCAAACCCTCTACTTTAGCTTCTTCTTCGGCCTCAACTGGTTCGTATGTCCTGATATCACCGGGTTTAGTAAAGGAAGCTCAACCCAAATAATCGACAGAATCCATACCACACTTCTTCTTGCGACCTGCAACACGTCAGTGACTTTTTCTCGCATGAACTCTGCAGCGGAAACGTACAGTTTGTAGCTCGGGGTGGCAGGCGGGCGTAGCCTGGGATCCTCATGTCAGTGGGTCCTTCCCGCTGGACGGTGAGGGGTGAACGGGACGCATACATTTCCGGCAAATCATCTTGTCGCAGTTCGTCTTGGAGGCCAGTGCCTTGAGCGAGGGCTCGATGATGCCGCCGCGGAGACGGAGGACGAGGTGGAGAGTTGATTCCTGGTCATCGCGCATCGTTAGCTAGCGATTCCCTCGTGTCCAACCTAACACGATGCTCCTGGCACTCCTCCGACCCATCCATCTCCCCTCCTCCATCACCAGATCTTCGCTCCCATCACGTGCGAAAACACTCATCCGCCCAAACTCACCTTTTGGATATTATAATCCGACAGCGTGCGCCCATCCTCCAACTGCTTGCCGGCGAAGATCAAACGCTGCTGGTCGGGGGGGATGCCCTCTTTATCTTGTATCTTGGCCTTTACGTTGTCGATGGTGTCGGAGGACTCGACTTCGAGGGTGATGGTTTTGCCCGTGAGGGTTTTGACGAAGCTGGATTTGTCAGGTTACTGAGGTTGATGTGGAGACGAAGGGGGGCTTACATCTGCACTGGGGTTGAAGATGGAAGTTAGTACGTGAGAGATTTATTGCACGGCGATGTGGATGATGATGGTGAGACTTACTGATTGCGGTTTTCTCGGTGGTAGTGTTCAGGTGTGGTGCTGTTTTGCTGTCGACGACTGCGAGGTTTGGATTGTTCGTGGGGCGAGACTGCAGCCGAGGCTTGGCGCTGCTTTCGTTCGGGCACGACGGTCCGCTTTGTAATTATCCGAGTTAGCATCGAATGAGGGAGATTCGGAGGGAAATTTCGATAAATGGTCTATCACTTTTTGACAAGTTATCGATTAGGTCACTCTCCAATGCACAAGGCCAATCGTGACAGCTCAAATCAAAGCTTTCCCAAAGAAAGGGATTCCATGACAGGATCTGCCGGGGGATTCAGGGGTATCTCTACTCAAGCTCGCACTCACGCAGTAGCATATTCAATCCTCGATATATCAGGTAGGAAGTCTATCGCCATTCCCAAGCCTCATGTTACATACTTCGTATGTGAAGCTTGCAATAGAAAATTACTGAACCGTCTCGATCCATTTCTCAAGTATCTCGATGATTTCCAAGTTATTCTTCTCAAGGAACTGCAGGTGCCCGTTCCCGTGGATTCCCTCCTCCTCAAGCCTCATGTACCTTACATTTACGCCTGCTTGCCTAAGAAATCGCACAGTAAACTCATCGTAAGGAGCATGATAGCTTGCTTCGCCGGTTTCCAAAAGTACGGGTATTCTGGAGAGGTTTTTGAGTCTCCGTGCAGGTTCCTGTTGTAGGATGCATGTTTCGCCGTTGATGTTAATTTGCTCATCTCTTTGCAACGGTGGCTTGCCGTCATCTCCCGTATGGGCTGGTGGTTCATAGGTTATGGGGATGTCCGTAATGCCGTAAGGTTTGGCATTTGTGTTTTTGACAATCATGCTCTGAAAGGGCGGTCCGCTGGGCTCAATTGCTACAATGGCTTTGACAAGCTCAGGTCGAGCGTCAGCCCAGAGCCAACCATGGCTGCCACCTTGAGAATGAGTGATCAGGATCGCAGGTCCTGTACGGTCCAGCAGGCTGGCTCCAGCGGCTTGTATGATTGTCTCCTCCATGCCATTGTCTTTGAGGAAAGGGACCATGCTGGCGTAGTAAGCATCAAATACCGGGTCACCAACCCGGCCTGAGCCTGGCCATTGCGTGTGGAGGGCGGCCTCCGGCCAGAGCTGGAAGTCACGGCATGCAGTCCAATTTTTTTCGGCTAGTTCGGCACTAAGGGTGATGGTTGGGCCGTTGGAAGGGTGGTAAGGAGAGCGGCCGCGCGATGTCTGGTCGAGAAGGTAGACGAGATAACCATGGTCTAGAAGCCAGGAAGCCCATCCTTTACGACCATCGGGGGTATTGAGGAAATTCTATACATCATTGATGTCAGAAAGGGGCGATTATGTCCACAGCGATTGGGTTAAGATTGGCGAGAATATATGCCTGCTCGCCCAGTACCCTATTGGCGATTCTTCGTAGGGAATCTCTGGAACGACACATCCCAAAAGATGCAAACAATGATCGAAATGGATTCATACATGAGCAAGACATTGGAAGAGTAAAGCAGCCATGCTTTTTTCTTTTTCTAAGAAAACATCATAGAAGAAAACCGCCCAATCCTTAGTGTAAGCCGTGTACGAAACACAATCAAAACCTAGCTCACCGTCCCCGTCTGCCCACCGCCCTGAATAAAGACAATGGGCCATGGGTGCTTGATGCCAGCAACTGGCGTAAGCTGCTCCACATACATCTGGCCTGTAAAAATACGCTCGCCATTCCCACTCTCGGCATCTACGTACTTCCCTCCTACGTAGAAATAGGAGCGATGATACGGCGACTCCGGAACGGGTTGTGCTGAAGGTGTGGGCATTGCTGTGGACCTTGTAGTGTGATAACAGTGGATGCTTACATATAAACATATATCCCTCAGACGAGGTACTGAACTGCCGAAGTAGCCCCTCTGACGGCTACTAAGAATGGGTTAGTAATCACCGACGGCGCCGATTAGGAAGTCTGAAGCAGATGAAGGATTGAGCATGCGCTGGGTATATGCAAGGGAATGTTGTAGAGTCATGCATAGTGAGAGTGAGAAAGTCACGGTACCAAATCACAAGGGCACATTTCCAGGCAAAGTATCATTGTTGACGACTCCCATCTCCTCCTTTTTGTATTTTCCTGTGGGTATTTACCACTTGTACCAGATTCTTACGAGCCTTCTTCCCACAGCAAATATCATGTAGAGGGTTTCTTACCCGTTAGAACTTAGACGAGCCAACACAGTGGACAAAACCTGCAATATAAACTACTGCACTTTTTCTACCTCTGGGAAAATCGCGCTGCCAGCCATGCTATCTTCCTCTCTGTCTGCTTTCGTCTTTGCGTCTCTCCACTTCACCAATTGTCTCTCCATCTGTCCCACCGCTAGAACCAACGTCTCTAGCTTGACACCGATGGCTTCCGCGACTGCTTCGTGAAAAGCCTTGGCGTGTGGCGTTAGATCCTCAGTTCCTCTGTATCTCTTGTAGAAGCTTCCAATCGGAGTCGAATCCTTGACAGAATCGTCATAATCGTCAGAGACAACAGTGCGCAGACGCAGCTTGCCCATCACCATCTTGAGCCTCTTGTCGATAGTCTCCTGCTCCTCGACAGCCACCTGGTTGTAATCGTACGGTCTACGGCTGGAGCCATCTTGACGGCCTGTAGGAAACATATCGAGGAGTTGCTTCGGAAGACCACGAGCTTTCTCCTCCACACGTAATTCATCGACAAAAGTGTTTTCATACCAGTCCATGTAATCGTCCAATTGTTCCCCCGTCATGCTCATGACATCCTTTTCCGTAACATTTATCTCACTTCCACGTTCTAAGTGAGTCTCGCCAGTAACATCAATGTTGTGTGTTCTTTGAGCCTCGACCCATGTTTCCCAGTCAATTTTCAACGCGGCTGGGTCTGCGAGAGAGTGCACATGGCGGGCAAAGTCGTCAAAAGGATGATAGACTTTCACGGCTACTACCAGTAGACACATCAGCTGAATTTCGGGCAAGGAGCATGTCTGCTGCCGAAATCTAGGTAACGGGAAGGTAAATGTTGACGATAATAATTGAGATATCTGAAGCGTTCTGGGGTGGAGCGTGACTACCGTCTTATTAGCTGGAGAGTTGGGGAAGGTAAGTATCTAAAGGTTGAGGGCATACTTGGTAAGGAGAGGTTGCGTATCTGCTTGTAGAGTAAAAGGGTAACATTAAGCGGAGGGAAGATGAGCTCGAAGTGATGTGCGTAGATAAGAGAGAGCTTATGGATCGCCATGCCTAATTGATCTAGCTCGAGCGGCGACTGCAAGTACAAAGTCAGAAAAGCCGTTGGAACATTTAGGACGTTCGTACTGTGGTGTCTAGGGTTTTGAGGTATTGTGCGGGTAGCCTTTTCTTCATGACAGCTGGTACGAATCTCACAGCTCTGATGAAAGGAATGTCTTCTCTGATAGCCCAGCTAAGATCAAGGATGATTTAGCCAGAGATCCTTTCAAAAGGGGCCGAGCCACATACCGATGCATTTCCCCAATACTAATGGGTAGTCGGAGCAGAATCATTCCCAAGTAGCAAAGTCCCAGTGTCTCAATCAAGCTCGGTGTATCTTTCCCCCTGGTCTTCCACTTCCTCCCAACACGCTCATGCTCGCCTTTCGTCTCCACCTCACTTTGCGGCTGTGAGCTGAACACCAAGTCCTCATCAGGGGTAGCATCAATCTTGTCTTTCAGTAATTGCAGGCGTAACGCCCACAGGTCTTTGACCACCGTCTCGAGCTCTGCGGGTAGGCCAAGGGTATGGATCAAGGCATAGCATTGTTTCCAGAGGATGAGTTGATATGATTGAAAATAGAGCTCTGTAGCTGTGGTGCCTCTATAAACTGAACGCCGTTAGTGATGTTCTGTGGCAGGGTAAGATTCCACTACCTTGGGAAACTTTTTCTTGTTTTTCCTTTGCAACGCGGGATTTTCTTCCCTGGGTCCCAAAGTCATCCTCATCTGGCCGGGTTTCTTGCCCCTAGATGTGACTGCGTCAGTCCCAATGCTCCCCTGGCTTGAGTGTTATGTTACCTCCTGCAGATGGCCTCTCTTGCAATATTTGAGGCCACTTTCCCAGTAATATAGCTTTGACTTGCAATTATCTTCCTTGCCGCACCTTTGATCCTTGGTATACTGCAACTTTGCTGCCATGTTTCGTGACAATCTTGCCGCGTGGAAAATGGGGTTGATGGGTGAAGAGACCTTAAAATTACATTGGAACCCTAAATGCTGCCCCTTCGTATCAAAAGTTCAATACTGTCATTCCAATAAGTTTTCGATTCTTTTCTACACTAGTCGCTTCCTTGTCATCATGTCATGCAGTATCCATCGCCTAATACATGCAGAAGGTATATGCCGAAACCCAAGTTTACCTTTTGAAGGAGATCCATCATGAAGTGTAGCAAGATAAGCTGGGCTGCCAGCTTCGATCTCCCGCTAATGGCACAACGGCAGACAACGTTAACCATGATACCCCTTTCCCCTGTCTTTATTCTCCGGAAGAAGCAAGCCCACAGGTCGGTATAGAACGGCCTTCAGCCAGCCTTTGGGGCTTCCTTGGCTTCAATAGCCACCTCCTCGCCCATAGAAGTAAGAACGATGACGTCTGTAAATATTAGCGAAAGTCATGCATTCCGCCAAAAATTCGACTTACTCGTGTCTTTCTCCTCAGTGCGGAAGAGTCTCTCGATCTTCTCGCCAACCTCTCCGTCAGGAACCTTGACATCGTCCTTGGTACCACCATCGTCAGACATGAGGGAAAGGAAGTTATCATCAGTAACATCAAGCTAGCAAGCTATTAGTGAAATGTAGCGGTCAAGCGTACGCAGGGGACAATTACGAGCTGGTATTCCTTGCGCTGGACGTTAGGGACGTCCATGTTGTGGGTGGAAGGGCAAAGATCTTCGAGCTTCTTGCCAGTGAAGATATCAATTGCAACGAGATGGACCTTCGCGTGGCCGTGCTTTCCGGTCTTGGAGGTACTCATTTCGACGATCTTGCAGGGGCGGCTCTTGATGACGACGAATCCGTTCTTACGGAGGGAAGAGCACTGCATAGGATAGGTGGTGGAGGCACCGGCATCGGCGCTCTCAAAGGTGTGCTCATGCTGTTAGGCAAGTTGGTCAGCCCAATTGGAAAAGAAAGCACACGGGCTCATGCGCCGGACTGGCGGGGAAGGACTGGGGGGGGCGCTGGAGGAGACTTACCTGGGCATCGTCGGCCATGATTTCAGCTGATGAAAGCGAGATGAAAGGAGCGAATAGATGAATAGAAATTAGTCGCCAGGGGCGAGGGCTGAAGTATTTGTTGGATAGGTGGAAGTTTTTTTTTTTTGATGTGAACGAGTCAAGAACTTTTGAACAAAGTGCGATTGGCGGGGTGAGCATGGAGTTTGCCTTGATGCGGCTAGACGCTGTGGGGTCAGCAACCGGTGTGCCGGTGACTTTTTGACTTCTGGAGCAAAATTACATAGAGTAAATTACATAAGCTTGGTGGGTAGGTATATTCCTTTGGTTGGTGTAATAATATGACTCTGATGGATCTATCTAGGTATACATAAGTATTTCTCGTCTGCTTCATGAGTGACAAGCAGCACCAAATCTTTCCTTGTCGAAAGATACTTTACTCGTAGACATCATGCCTTAAGGTACCTTATCACGCTGTTAATGTCCTCGGCAAAGCCTCGGACCATCACTTGGAGAAGACGTCATGCAGCGGCAGCAGCAGCAGCAGCAGTGCTTTCCATTGTCCCATTCTTTGATGTAGAACATTTTTCAAGAAAGACTGGACTATTTCCTCCTACTCATATACTACGATTATGTGAACAAGCACCACGCATATATATACCATAATGTTTGGTGGTAAGAAATTCAATCCGGATACCGACATCCCTGATCTGACAGGCAAGACGATCCTGGTTACTGGAGGTAAATTATATACCGCGACTTGACGTCTCAATAATACACCGGGAAACGTACTCACTTCGACTTTTGATTAGGTAACAATGGTCTGGGACTCGAGACTTGCCGTCAGCTTGCCAAACATAACCCTCATATCTACTTGGCCGCGAGAACACCATCCAAGGCAGAGTCTGCCATAGCAGACATTAGAAACACAGTACCCAATGCCAATATAACCTTCCTACACCTCGATCTAGCTTCTCTCGAGTCGGTCAAAAATGCTGCCGATACCTTCAATGCCAACTCTGATCAACTTGACCTTCTCATCAACAACGCAGGGGTCATGGCTCTGCCTGCCTCCACCACCCAAGAGGGCTACGAGATACAATTCGGCACCAATCATATTGGTCACTTCTTCCTTACAAAGCTTCTCATGCCTACCTTGCAGCGCACAGCTGAAGCTAAACGAGATGTACGCATCGTTAATCTTAGTTCAGAAGGGCACAGACTTCCTCCGAGGGGCGGACTTGCCTTAAAAGACGCCCACTCTGACATGGCCTCTTACAGCACCTGGGTGCGCTATGGCCAGTCTAAGTTGGCGAATATCCTCTTTACGCGAGAACTTACGAGGCGTTATCCTGCCATCAAGAGTGTTACTCTTCACCCAGGAGGCATTGATACTGGACTCTCACTGGGTTTCCGGAAAGAAAATCCGCGGTTCGCGGCATTCGTCGGACCCATCGCTGGGCTGTTTCTGACGACGGTCCAACAGGGTGCCCTCACACAATTGTTTGGTAAGTAATATCACCACCCAACCATTTCCATTTCGCTCGAGTTTTGAGAATTGCATCATCTATCAAAAGTAATGCTGTGTAGAGTTGCTTCAGTAAATTGGGTGCCGCTCTCGAGAAGGTAATGCTGACCCCAAAAACTTTCCAGCGGCGACGAGCGAAGAGGCCAAGTCTGGGACTTACTATGTCCCTACTGCAACAGAAAGCTCTGGGTCGAAGTATTCGCGAGACTCGAGGCTGGCAGGGGAGTTATGGGAGTGGACCGAGCAACAATTGTCTGAACTTGGGTTTTGAGAATTTGAAAGACTGGGAGGTATTGGAACGGCCGGTCTGGGTACTTATCCCCTCAGACACTGACAGTCCCAGGCTCAAGCTCCGGAGTTTCGCCCAATTAGTTCCCAAAATACTAGAGTCACATTCTTGGAGTAAGGCCCCAGGAAATTTTTCTTCGTTACTAAAGTTGAATCACATTGTATAAACCAGTCCAGGCCGCTCCACGCCAGCAGCATGACGAAATGTCCGGTGAAGGAAGTATCTACCCAAGATTTTAGGCAAAAGAAGAGACTCTCCGCCCTATCAAATGCGAATAACATGTGGGTGGGCCACAGTCCAACTTACTTCGGAGCCACTTCGAAGATGGCCCTGTCCTTATAACATTTCCCATCCTACCTTTATCTTCTGCTTGAACAGAGTCGCCTGTTACTGACTTGAGTCGTCGACTACGCACCGGCTTCTTCGCGGGCTTTTCGCTCTCTTCAGCTTGACTACATCAAGCTTCATTCTCTCGATGCCTATTCCTTTCGAACATCAAGTTAGATAACAGCTCTGTCTACTAGCCCCCGCAGATCTCTGGTAAAGTCTCGAGACTCCATCATCAGATCTGAAGACAATCCCTGCAGCAGATCCTTCTTTAAAGCAGAACTGTCCCCCTATCCTTTGGGCCCTGAATCACCTCTCACCAATCCGAGAACCAGGACTACCCTTTGGCAGCTCCTCTTTCACCCCGCACTTCTGAGACCAGTCAAGGGCCTGTCGGATAGGTAGCCCTCATGGATAACACTTTTGTCTCCACTAAAGGCAGATCCACTTGTCCCAAAGAGGTTGCCGCTACCGTGATTGAGAAAAGCTGATTCGATGTTCAGTGGAAGTACTGCACCGTCGCTGAAGCCTATATATATAGGAGTCTAAGCAATGTATATGACTGGCCAATTATCGCTTCATAAGAGCAGATGAATTTACTAGCTAGACTGAAGGGAATGATCATGCATTGGCTTTGCCTCAGAGGCATTGCAAAACCACCAATCTCTTCTATGATTCAAATTATCTACATATGTATTTCTATCGAGGAGCTAGCTCACCGACTGTTGTACCGTTGGGTGAAATGCTGAGGCTTGGTGTCTTGAAGCAAGACAGGAATTGCCACCTTGGAGACAATTGAAAGACCAGCTAACACCACCCTCACACCAAATTACATTCCTACTGGCACCATGCATGTAACGGCCAAATCTTACTAAACTCACCATAGCATGGCCATTCCTTTCCGTCCTTTCAACAGCCTCCCTACCGAGATCCTGCTCAACATCCTAAGCAGTGTTAACGCCACAGACCACCTTAATGTCAAGCTTGTGTCCAAGAAATTTGGAACCTGTGCCATTAACATCGACACGACCACCCTTACTCTCGCAGAAGCGACAAGGTGCCATGCCGCTATCGAGGCCTCCCAGGTTTTATTCCCGCGCAATAGAGCGCTAGTTTGCTGTTGCTGCACCTGCTGTGGGCTTGTCAAAGATACGGACCAGTTCTCGGACCGCCAAGCTATGAAGACAAAGGCGAATCGCATGTGCATCGCCTGCGGCATTCGAAAACTGAAATACTCGAACAAATGCCTTCCGACTGTTGGCGGCGAGATGCGGATTCCCTGCTACGATTGCCTGCAACCGATGTCGTTGTATGACGGATGGAAGCTCAAATCGGCGGAAGCGGCGGTGCTGTTGCGTTTGGGTGCTGGGAGAATCTACTGCGAGCATTGTTTGGAGTCCAGGCTCCGGTTCGACACGACCTTCCCCATTTTTTCTATAGGACTTTCCGCTAACGGCTGGATCCAGTCGCCAATTTTCTTCGATGCAGCGACGGAACGAGGAGATTGCGAGGATTCACAATGATCCTGCGTACGCTTATTATTGGCAGAAAGTTGGAGTGTGAGTTGAGGTCTAGGTGAATCATTGCCATTGTTTTCGTGCTGGGGGATCAGAGCTTGAGGGGAACGGAGAGGAGCAAAGGAAGGACGTTTCAAGAACAACTCGATTAGCTACGCGATAGGCCTGTGGTAATTGTGTATAAAGAGGCACGGTTGCCTTCGTCAGACTACCAATAGGCAGCTACGATGCCGAGATGGCCGGCACGTCGATGAAAGAAAAATTGATTGTCTAGTCGAATCCGAACGCCTCGGAGATGTGAGTATCTACCAAAGGACGGACTATGAACCAGATCCAAAGGCTCTACTAAAATACATCCAGTGCCATCCGCACGAACGACCCAACCGGACCCCCACGCAAACCCACAAGCCGTACAATTACACACATTTACCCTTCACCTTCCCTTTCCCCTTCCACCCCTTTCAGCTTCAACCATTGCCCATCGCCCTTTTTCCTCTCCCTACCCCCCTTACCTCAACCACCTCCAAACGCCTATTCACAGCCACCTGCACTCACCCGACAAATCCGCGCAAGGTATCGAATAGGAGAGCCTGATCTGTTTTGATTTATGGAAGAAGAAGACAGTAGGTAGGTAAGTCAGTAGATAAGGTGGTTTGGGATTGAAGGCCGGGGGGGTTGGGGGGGGGTTTAGGTTCAGGGAGGAGAATGGAGGTAGGGAAGGAGCATTCGCTGGTTATGGACGAAGTCCGGATTCGATGCATTAGAAACTCCAAATGTTCATATGTATTTGAGGTATCTCACACCTCTATGGTACACCGTGAAGAAGACCATGCATACTCCATCCAGAAAAAGAAAATCCCGTTTTAGCCCATCAACGCCGGATGCTCACGCCCATAGTACAATCGGTAGGCTCAGCTGACAAGAATGATGGCATTTGCCAGCAGTCCGGATCTTCTATTCATCTTCCACCTCTTCCACCCTCGGCGCAGCATGCGCATGCCGCTTGCTGACTTGCCCATTCGCAGTTCCCGTACCGTTTGTCGACGGGGATGCCTCAATCGGCTTGGCATTCGCTTTCCCTCCACTTTCCCCTTTCTTCGACTTTTTGGCTTTCTTCGCCTTCTTGTCCTGCTCGTCGATCGCGATCAGCCTCACCGCTCCCTTATCAAACTGGAAGCGCAAGCTGAATGGTGGACTCACCTCCTGCCATCCCCAAACCGGCCTGAAACTGTCAAAGAAACCTACGTCTTCGAATAGGTTCGGATACAGCCAAAGTCCAGGTGGCACCGTAAACACAGTCGCACAGAATAGTATCAGACGGAAGATAGCCATCGCGAAGAACAGGCCAATCAGTCCAAGGAAAGCCATACTGAGGTACCAAACCCCAATCCTCAACTTTACCGGCCACAGCGGAAACATCACAACGGTCATGATCAGTATCAACGCTCCCACCGCATATAGCTTCGTCCGCCATTGTGGCCCCTCGTAGAGCCAGACGTAATGTAGATCATCGTTTATATCCTGCTGCTGTTCAATCTTAACGGTCCATAGCCCCTTCACTCGCTTCTGAGGCTTCGAAGGAGCATGGCCATGGCCTTCATGAGGATCTGACTTCGAGACACGTAGAGCAAGTAAGGAGAGAGGGAGCAGCTTAAATATTTCGGCTTTTGGAGTCGCGGTGGTGATCTCGGGGAGGAGAGGGTTTTTGCTGCGGGCTTTCGCGTAGGCAGGCGAGTCAATAGCTCTGAGGGCACGTTTGACTGCTCGAACAATAAGTAAACTTGTAGAGACGGGGAGGAAGGCGAAGGGATATGGGTACCTCTGAACATATCCTTCCGTTGCCCATTCAATATGCAAGTCCTCGGCTTCAGATCCTGGCCTTTCAACCACTTCGCCAACGCCAACGCCCTGGGATCTGGTGCTCCTGGTGTGATAGGAACCTGTTGCCCCTGCTGCCCCTGCATCTGCGGTTGCCCTTGTGGTTGTGCAGCTTGGTTCTGAGCCTGCTGCTGCGCCATTTGCTGCTGGCGCTGGTGGTTCTCAAAAGCTTGTTGTTTGAGCTTGTTGATGTATTGGTCAAAGGTTAAGCCAGCTTTATCGGCCTCCGCTTGGATCTGCTGCCTTTGCTGGGCTTGCAGCTGCTGGGGCGTCATGCCTCGTCGCTGAGCCTCCGCAGCAATTTGTTGCTGGAGGGCAGCTAATTGTTGCGGGGAGGGCTGTTGGCCTGGAGGTGGTGGGCCTGACATATTGAATTGTGCTGTGGAGAAAGCCGTGTTTTCGCAGGGTTTTGTGCGCTGTGTGGTGGTTTTCTAAAATCTTACAATACTTTGGGCGCTCAGTGCGAAAGGACAGCGCAACCAGAAAGAATGTTATTGCCGACTTATCCCCGAGTAATGAAATCTCTTTGTTCAACCATCTGACATAGCTCCATACACTTGGTCACGGATATACGCATGAGTGATTTATCTCTCTGGGCTCACATGTTCTTATTATTCTCCAACGCCTTCTTTGGCTTGCTCAAACCACTCCCTCATCTCTTTCGCCAACCCACCGCCAGTATCTCCCACGATCGTCAATACAAGACTATAGTTATTCCCTAAGAACCTTGCCCTTCTTCCTTGCGCTAGTCCCTTCGAAGCTTTCATCAAGAAGGCCTCAAACTCCCCGCGCAAGCGTTCCAAGCTGCGGCCCACAGGCTCAATATCACTCGTTGCGGCCTCCCCTGTGACTGATGCTATGTTCTCGTTGCTGCCGAGCGCCAAGATGCCTTGCAGAAATTGCCCAAAGCGCTGAGTCAGAACGTGGGGAGCTGTGGATCCCTTGCTGTCTGCAGTTGAATTTGACAAGGACAATGTAGCGCGGGAACCACCTGAAAGCGAAGCTGCAGAGCGCCGCACAGATTCAACATGTACATCCATGGCTAGTTGAAATCTGGGCCAGAGAAGCATGTTGGTGCCGTTGACATATCCATCCGCGACTGGGCATTTTCGCCGCTGTAGCTCGAAGGCTAGATGCTGATTGAGACGAACGCAAAGTAGTATTCCCAAGCAATCGTACGACGTGTCTATTAAATGTTTCGTAAAAGCGTTTCCCAACGCGAAAGTCGACGCAAATATAGAGTTAAAATGCTGGGAGACGGCATGGAATGATATATTTGCGAAAAAGGTTGTCAGAAAGGAATATTCAAAGGAAGCATTGTCGATTAGGGCGGTGTTGAAGGCGTAGAAAGGGGTTTCGAGATATGTGGGAGCTTTGGACTGCTCTGCTACACGAGAGGGAAGCGCAGGGGAAGACGTGCGCTTGAGAATGTCAACGCGTCGACCAAGCGAGAGAGCGTCGTGGGTAGGTTGGGCATTTTTGGATGAGGCGCCTGAAACAATCGATTAGTGAGCAGGATGTGAATTTCGTGGCCGAAAGACACACCTCGTTGGCTTGTTTGTTCCGCCAGAGCATCATGCTTGTCCACAGCATATAGAGGGATCTTCTCAAGAGCTTGTCTGTAACGTGTAAAGTGACTCAAGTAGTACCAGCGCATAGTATTAATATATGCTTGGGCGATTTCATCAGCAAGCTGGGGATGATGTTTGGCCAGGAAAAGGTAGATATCCTTATAAGCAATGAATGCTCTTTGTTGAATGATCTGCGCATTGATGCTTGGTGAACGTAGAGCCTTGATCTGAGAGACTAGAAAATCACGTATTCGCTCTATAGCCTAGGTAAAGATGTCAGTCCGAAGCCTTTCTATAAAGTCAAAACTCTTACCAGGTTCGTAAGGTCCTCCAAAAGCGGCCTGACTTCTGATACTGCCAGAACGCTGTCAGAGCCTTTGATTTTACTTTCCATTGTCTTGGATCGTTTCTCGAGTTCTTCAAGTGCCTTTATCCAAGCGTGGTCGATTGGACCTTCGGAGATCTGTTTGACTACTGAGGGAGAGATGCATATCTCCTCGACAGCGGGACCAAGAAGTTTCTCTACCACCTTTCGGTTCTCTAGCTTGGTGTTCATAGCAGTTGAGCGAGATTGAAGGGTCTCGATTTCCGCTGACACTGCACCCAGGTCTTTTTGGAAATTTGTCAGGGAAATTTCGACAGATTTGAGAACATCATCGCATGCCTGTTAGAATATCAGTATGGCGCAGGGACTACACTGGGCCGGAGAAATCCTACGAGGATTGATGTATGTAAGTCCTCAAACTTGTCCTTGTCTCGTTCATCTGAAGCCCACATTCAGTATCAGAATATTTGCAACGTTGTAGGAGTATACATACTCACATTCCATGGCACTTAGTGCGCTATCTCCATAAGAGTCTAAAGATCCAGCATCGTGCCGTTCGTCTGTGTCGTCCAAGAAGTCATGTATGCTCCGCCCTCCGAAATCAACATCTTGGACCAACTCAGCCGGCTTCTCCAACTGAAGTTGAGCCCCTTCCCCATGTTTATCATCTTGATCATATATTGGGCGTCCAATAATTTCCTCTAGCAACTTGAGCGGGTTTGTGAAGTCTGCGGGCGGGGTGATTTGTTGCTTTAGACCTGACCCATTGGGCAGACGTGGAGAGTTCAAGGAGGTCGTGGAAGAATTGAATTTGCTGGAAACGTTGAGAGAGGAGGATCGAGGACTATGTAATGGCCTCGCGGCAAGCCCAGGCCCAAGGTGACTGGGACGTCGGGGCGCAGGTGAAAATGATCTTTTCTGCGGTGGAGGAGAGCCAGAAGGTGTGGAATGACCCGAGAAGCGATCGAGACCCCACATTGCGCCCGGGCCAAATGGAAGGCGGATCACTGTAGAAAGCGCATGTCAAACCAGGTTCAAGACGACATATTATCAGCGTGACGGCTGCTATGCTTTGAGCCAGAACATCACATTACACCGCCGACAGGGAGCTTTCAAATCTCTCGCTTAGTCTCCAGGTGGAAACCCTAAATCTAACCGTTTTGGAATTGGTCAACAATCCCATTGCTTCCCACATTCTCTGAACCCATTTATTCCTGGTTGCGACTCTGATGCCAGTAATCTTTTCTCATGCGCAGTGCCTCCTGATTTATGGAGTGGATACATGGCCCTTTTCATTCCATCTACCGCCTGCTCCCTGGGCATTTAGACGTGGCCACTGGACAGGATGTTATGCGTCTCTATAGTCTGTCCCGAAGGATCTCAATTCTGAGAAAGTACAACGTCAGAAAGACCCACGTCGCCGTGCCTCAATGATGTTGCGACCTGACATCGAAAGACATTAAATACACCGTACTGTTTTTTAGGGATGAAATTCCTCCTGCACCCGGCATGCTCATTAGTGGGCTAAGTAGCTTCATAGCTTCATAGCTTCATATCAAAGCTACAGCGTACAGAGAAGGCTACGTTTGACTTTCGGCACTTTAAATAATCGCAGAAGGCTGGTCACGGTAATTTTCTCTTTTGTTGGCTGCATTATTGACGTTCGCAAACAGGGTACTAATTGGGGGCACTCGGTACCGACACAGCGGTTCCCCAACAATATTGGATCTTGGTTGATCAACTTGCAGTCCAGCTTGAAATCTTTGCAGGCGCCACCGATATTGGTCATTTGGCAATTATTGTGATAGTCAGTGCAGCTGCGAACTTCTGTGGCGGGTATTGCGAGGTGAACTGCTGGAATTGGTAGGATACCCACATGGCTTGCATGCGAGCTGCAGAAACTCCACATGACAACCTATGAATTCTGACGTGACGCGCTGTAGAAGCTACATCCAAGCGAGCAAAATACCTGGAAGGTGTGATGGCGCATGGAATCCCTTTCTGATTCGTTGCTCCAAGCTTCAGATGTGCCCAACAGGATGTCTCTTAACTCGTGGTGGGCGTATAAGGAGCTTATGAGAAATGTTCATTCTTGGATACGTTGGTTGATGTAGAATGCGTATCGTAAAACGATTGACTCTTGGAAGGGTCCTAACATGACTTGTTCGTTGGGCAATACCGGGTACCCTGTCGTCAGGCTAGGCATGAGATTGCGAATCTCGACGAGTTTTAAGTTTGTGAAGATGGCCATCACGCTCTTGCGGAAGCGTGTCTTGCATGTAGATATCGATGGCATGCAAGACATCGAGATCGACAGCTGCAGGTCAAATTGGCCTGTGCCCTAACTCTAACGTAAGTCTAAGGTAGTTCACGCAAGCTCGGGGATGGCCGGGCGTGCCGGGAACATGTTTTCCGTCTCCATGGTGCCCTTTAGTATGGAAATTAGCACCACATTGACACACAGTCTCCATACGATTAGAAATTGCAGGCTGTCGTCGCGCCACTTTCGAGGGCCGCCAGGGGCGATCAAGTGTCACTCAAAACTTGTAAGGGTGTAAGGCTACACTAGAGCTGGATCTATCGCGGGATGCTTGTATGTAAAAGGGTTACAACAGCGACGCGCGAATTTGTATTACTCCCAGAGTCTCGACTTCCCTGCTATCCCAGACGTGTCTCCCACTCCCTTTCATTTCGTCGCCCTCATCATCACCCCTTCTACGTACACTCTCTAATTCACCTTCTGTCCTTTCTCTCATTTCAAGACCAGACATCTCCTACCTAATTCACAATTGGCAAGAGGTGTGCTTCATCAACACCCAACACGCTCTTTCTCCGCATTGTTTGTCCCAGCTCCTCTGCCGCATCCTCCACTCAGCATTGTCATCCATCCCACCACCACCATTCAGCGGCGTAGTCCGTCTTGACGACTGAGCACCCGACCTTTTCCTCCAGCTCCAGGTCCTGCTTCTCAATTGTCGAACTCGAGCTTTCAGCAAAAAGATCATCGGCCAAGTATTTAAGCCAGCGAAGGAGAGCTGTCCATAGCTGCGACTCGTCATCTCACGCAAGAGCTGGTCGTACGCAATGCTGTCGGGGTTATGCGCGATTTGAGTACCTGTTGAAATCAACCAAGAGAAGCCGCTCTCATTCCGATTTCAGGCGCTGGTAGCCCGCGAAAAGTCCTTCTCATGCTCTTCCATCTCCCCAGACATCGAATATGACATCTTCTAAAGAAGTCCTACATGAATCTTGGCGCAATGGATTTCGACTACCACCTCGTCCATCTCCCTACAGTGATGAACCCCCTAATCAGTCTCATCAGGCAGTCTCCACAGACCCCTCGTTCAACCTAAAGCGCGGCAACCAGCGCAACAAACACAATTCAATAGTCCCGGGCTCCATTCCACCCAATCTGAAGCGGCGAACTTCTAGGTTCGGGCTTTCTAGTTTTTTCGGCCGATCAAAGCCACTAGTGATTGAGGAAATGCAAGAGAAATTGGGGGTCCAGCCGGAATGTGAGATGAATGCCGACCTAGCAGTACTACCAAAGAATCATTCGCAGCCTCTTTCTCCAGGTCTTCAAACCCTGCCAGAAATTGACCACCCTACTGCTACACTACGCAACCGAGCCTCAAAAACAGCGCTCCGATCCAAATCGTCTCCCAGAATGGAGACTACCAGCAGGAGCTTAAACGCTTGGGACCCGCCTCCACTTTTTCAAGCATATCCTCAAGCAGTCAAACATGCAACGCTACGGGCTCCCACACTTTCTGCAGAAACCATCTTACGTCTCAATGCTGAAAGGAGCAGTAGCTCGAATCAAAGAGTGGAGTCGTATACTCCAGAGATCAATGCAATCAAATTCGCGAAAGAGAAAAAGCTTAAAAGACCTACCACATTAGATCTGCTGTCAAAGGGAGACTGGACGGATAAAATCTTCGTATTAGTCACCTCCGGCTACTTGCTGCAGTATGCTGCCCAAGGGCCATTCGATAGACTGCCTGAGAAGATCATGCCTTTGAGCAAGGACTCTGCCGCCTTTGCAAGCGATGCTATTCCTGGCAAGCCTTATGTCCTGCAGATATCTCAAGTCTCCGATGAGGATGGGACATTGGACAGGGAAGCTTCCAGGTCAATGTTCAAAAGCCTAGGTTTACGAAACCAGATGAGACGCTCCACCTCTAGCTTCCTACTTGTATTCGAGAGCCCGGAGGACTTGAGCGCTTGGATGGTAATTGTGAGGAAAGAAATACAAGCTATGGGTGGGAAAGAATACCGGCCAGACGAATTCCGGAAACCGACTGAAGTCGAATCGATTCAAGAGCTACATCATAGACCAAGTCAGCGTTACCTAGTCAAAAGGGATCCCAACCGATTCTCCCAGGTCCCAGACCCATCGCCTAATGTCACATTTAGTGACAATACTCTCTCACCAGGAATCACAACGCAACCCGTTGACTCAGTAGATTCTACTTTTATAAACAGGCAGTCCATGGCTACTCAGCAATCCGTTGACTCACGCACCACGTCAAATGCAGCCGAGTCTATCAATCAAGTCCACCTCGATCGATTGAAAGAGAGCCCACGACAGTCGTATGCGTCTACAGCGGGGAAGACTACGTCAACATCAAGAGACTCATCGCCTGGGCCTTCGCCAGTGAATATCCACGCTGACATACCACAATGGGCACCGAGCCTCAACGAAAGACGACAAACAACATCCATGTATCACGGACTGGTCAGAAGCTCGGTGCAACAGCTGACATTGCCAAATAAATCACATCGAGAGTCTACAACATCCCCTACAGCGCCTCCCTTTTCGCAACAAGTCCCGAAACACACGCCACAGCAACAACGAACTCCATCCCCTGCAGCACCCAACTTCAGTGTTCCAACTTTCAGCAAACGGTACTCGTCCTCAAATAATTCTCCTGCATTGCCCTATACGATATCAAAGCCGCAAACTCCACCGGTATCCCTCATCCACGCGTCTCCTTCTCCATCTGTGATTGACGAGGAGGAAGAAAGCGCTGGAAAGCGAGCTTCTATTATGGGAGAAATCCAGCATCTCCAAAAGCCAAGCCCAAGAATCTCGAATGGTCTGTCGCTATCAACCAGCACTCCGCCACGTTCGGCAGGCTCTTGTGGCCCTCCATCTTCTTCGGAGGGAGAACGTCCATTCTCTCGTCGCTTCTCCTCGCTAGAGTACTCTCGAGGTGTAGTTCCACTTCAACTAGCTAGCCAGTCACCATCGCCACATCCACCTCCAACTGCGGCTTTACCCGCAATTCCTGGAGCCGACCTCTCCTCAAGAACCTCCTCTGTCAAACCAGCACTGTTTCCCTTACCTCCATCGCCAGGTGTCGAAGAATCACGAGCCAGCTCCATAACTCCGCTCGCTTCTCCTGCCGCAACGCTATCGCCACACGCTTTGATTGCTCCATCACCCACACCAACAGCTCTGCCTGATACGGAATCACCACGAAGAGATTTTTATTACCCGCCACCGACAAAAGCTCTGCCTGCCATACCTAACGTGAACCCTTCATCACCTACTTCTATCCTTCCATCCTCTCCCAGAAGTCCATTCGAGGAACCAACAGCTCATAAGCCACCTGATGATTCTGTGATGCTTCAAGCGAAGACATCGACGCCCAATGCACTTAAGACTGAAGGGCCGCACCTGGTTCAGAGCCCAACGACACAAGAATCGACCAAGGCCGATCCACCCCGAGCTCGAGGTCTACGTCGTCCAGTGAGTATGCAAGTGCGAAGCAAACCACCGGCCAACCATACGACTCCTCCTCAAACCGCTTTCAAGACGAGCTTCGACTTCGGAAATGTTGTCCCACCACCGACAGCGTCTTTGCCGTCGCCCCCAAGACCTACTCGGAACCCTCCACTGCCGCCTTCAGAGCAACTACCACAGTCTACTGTTGGCAAAAGCTCGCCACGAGTTGGTCGAGAGCCACCCCCGGTCTCTCCACTTCCAAGTCCTAGGAGAGGGATCTCCGTGGTCTCTCCGGCATCCAACTACTTTGCCGAAGCTGCCCCACATCCTTTCATTCCCCCGATCAAGGTCTCGGAGAGAAAGTTTCGGGGATCGCTCGACGGTCCGTGGAATCCTGCCTACGGTGCACCACAGCGGAATTTCTACGATTTGAGTGCTGCTTGATTTAATATGAATGCATGTTCGCTCATTTCACTTCGCTACCGTGCTGGTCTCAGACTTATAATCAGAGAGTTTGTGCTTTACTTTCCTACATTTCGGGTTTTAGCGGGGGCTGTCTGGGAATTGTGACTAAGGACATACTGTACTAAAAGAGGCTGTATGGGCTGGTAGAAACGTGATACCCAATGACTAGATTTATGCAATGACATATTTTGAAGCTCACTATATCCACAGATATCTTTATGGTGATTCAATCAAGTTTAATAAGATCTGTAACATGCCATCCCTCGACCGTTCCAAGGCGTGCATGCAAAGTTGAGGCACTCGGTATAACTTCGGTATCGATATCACTTAGCGTGGTTAGCTGAAGGTGGAACTTGAGGATCTTTCTTTAACACAATCGACTCACCATCAGAACATCCAGTTAGTATCAGGTTTACCTTCCTCACGATGCCTGACATTGATTCAATTACCACGACATTTTCGCCCTCACGCTCCTATACTAACGGCACTCATTCACCTTCACGTCACTCGCCCTCCCATCACGCCTCAAGCTCTTCTCTTGCTGCAGCAGCTACAATCAATGCAGGCTTCCAAAATCAAGAATCCCGTCGTTCATCCACTAGCTCTACTCGTGGTCGCCCTTCACCGCAAGCCAACCGTAGTGAGCGTGAGAGGAGACGCTCAAATGCTTTTTTGAGCTCATACGACCCTACATTACCTGGTCCTGGAGAGTTGCAGGTTGGTGATCTGAGGGGTCAGTCATATCAGGGCATGAACCTCCCGTTTCGTTCGGCCAGCCCACAAGCGATTGGAAGTCCGGTCATAGGAGGTCAACGGGATAGGGCACCGAGCTTGGGTGAGCTGCATCAGGAGCTAGAGGCGGAGCAGGAGGCTCAGGTGGTGAGCAGTTTTTCCAAACTGTCATATCTTATGCTTACGTGGCTGATATCTTTACGTGTCTTAGAACCGTTTGCTGGAAATGATTCGCCATCAGCAAGCGCAACTACAAGCAATCCAGCAACAAGCATTATACACACCTCTCAGCAACCCTACCACCCTCGATGATACTACTCCTCCTTCCGAGCGTTCAACAAACTATCCCTACCCTTACACTGCTCCACAGAACCCGCCATCCGCTTCCACGTCCATTTTCAATAATCCACGTCCAAGCTCACCGTTCCGTAGCTCTATGGATCTTTCCCTGCAGTCCTCCCGGCGCTCCAGAACACCCAGCCGCACTGCATCGCCTTCTCTGCGCCCTGTCTCTGCTGGTTTGCCGGGACCGGGAGACGACTGGGCTTTTACAGGCAGGAGCCAGTCGAGCTTCGATGATAGTACTTTCTATCAGGCGGAGACACAAATGCTTACGCGCGAGAACCAGATGCTGAAGCAGAGGATTAGGGAATTGGGTACGTTAACCAGAAGGGGCTCAACATGCCTACTGTGGTACTTACGATGCGTAGAACGTCAACTTGGTGAAAGCAGCTCAGCTACTGCCAACAGTCCGGCAACCCCTTCTAACTTGACAGCTCCTCCTCTTGAGGCAGATAGCACTGAGGCTGTTTCAGGAAGCCAAGCTAGCATGAGTGACGACAAGGAGGATTGAAGCCCCACATAAGAACAACACGGGAGTCCATCTACAAATCCTACGAAAAGGAGGGGTAGCAGGTGACATGCGTGTGACATGCGTGGGCTTTTCACCCTTAACCGATCTGATAGACCAGGCAATCACCGTGACATTGGCGTATTTCACGATTCAGATGAGCATGACGGTTCGTCAATAGGCGCTAGGGGACGAAGGAAGGGTTAGCATAGCATTTTATACCCCCAAGCAAGTCTCGAGGTCAGGCTTCGCAGCGATGGTTTTCAACACTGGCACTCAGATAGAAGAGTGTAATGCAACCAATCTCCACAATGAATGCATTGGAAATGATGTAGATTGCCGGGATATGTGATATGTGATATGTGGGGGTTCTTCGGATTGAAGATGCAGTGGTGGGACCGAGGGACCGTGGGGACAGAGAACGCGAGAGCACGCGCCAGAGAAGCGGTGCGGCGCCAAGTCAAGACTTTGACCGTGTCAGTGACCTCGTCCTCTTCCAACCTCCCCCCACTGTACATCTTGTACATTTTCGCCAATCAAAGACTTCACACTCATTATACACCATACACCCTTTTTCCTTTCTCAATTCATCATGTACAAAGCCCTTTAACCCACGGGCACCCATGTTACACCCAACTATCAAAAGTGCCGTCTCCCTCGCGTTCGTGCATGATCCCGCATATCTACAACGGAAATGCCTCCTTCTCCGCAACATGTTCCTCTTCCTGTCTCTCCCGTCGCTGGTGTCAAGCGTCCAGCTCCTTCTCTGCTACCAGCATTTGAACCCTTTTCCTCGTCGCCAGCACTACCTCGACCTATGAAGCGCCTTGCTCACGCGTCCCCAGCAAAGTTGGGAAATAGAGAGCGCCAGTATCCTACACCTATCCCATCTTCCACCACTGTGATTCCTTCGTCATCTCCGCCTCAACCACTGCGTGTCCGTCGTCCGGGATTACTCCGAACCCAATCCGGAGTCTCGGAGCGGGCCCCTCTAGCCACTGTACCGTCCATAGAGCTGTCTGAGCATGGCGAGGCAACAAAATTGGGCAGATCGAGCAATGCTTCCCACTACCAACTGTCCACCAACAAGCTGATCTCCCGCATCCACGTCATTGCAGTCTACATAGCTTCAGACTCCCACGCTCCGAATAAGGTGCAAGTCGAATGCAAGGGCTGGAATGGGGTCAAGGTGCACTGCCAAGGAAAGGCATGGGAGCTCATGAAAGGAGATACATTTACGTCTGAGACCGAAGATGCGGATATTATGGTTGATGTGCAGGATGCTCGTGTGCTGCTAACATGGCCCAAGCATGAGACTAAGATCTCAACTCCCACAGACTCAGACTCGACACACTCGACTTGGGATTCCGAGAACTCTCCACAGCGCAATGCCGCGGCTGCAGCACGGAATAGGCCTCTGGATACAAGTCCGCTCCGCCAGCAACATAGGTTGCAGTCACCCGTGTCTCCTTCGCCTGCAGTGCATGCTGTTCATGCTCAGCCATCTGGGCATTTTGCTTCTGATCCACCTATACCTGTACCTGTGCAGGTATATGAAGACGAACCGTCGGACGAAGACAAGGACAAACTAGCAGCGGGCAACACACAGGCTACGCAATCTACACAAGTAGCATCACAACCTTTTGCTCTTTTGGAAGACTCTCCCAGCCTTAACGACTTTTCTGACGACAATGATGAAGAGAATGATCCTATCATATCGTCTTTCGGCCCCTACGGCGCCAACCTTGGTGCTCGCATGGAATCATTCACCACCAAGGCCACGCCGAATCGTCCTCCCTTGAATCCACTCAAGGAAGCGAGCATATCACCACAACGCTCGAGCCAAGCTGGCGTTTCTCCTAAACGTCGTCGCCACAACGCCCACCAGGACGTCTCTGGTTCTCTGCATCGAGAAGATGAAGCAGGGAATGCCATTGCACACCATGTGATCAACCAACTAGCTTATTCGCGTGTCCAATCAACGCCACTCTCAACCCTCATGCAGAACCTACCTGCTGCTCTGAAAGACGCTTCACTAACAGACGATGCATTGAAGGGAATGCTGGACGGTACGCGTTGCATTGGAACTGTGGAGCGCGAAGGCAAGGACGCAGCTGGGAAGCCTCTTGAGAGCGAGTACTACTACATCCCAGAGGCGGATGCGGATGGGAGGCGACGGGAAGTAGTTGAGGGGATGGGAGGGAGGGGGTTAAGGAACTGTAGGAAGAGTCACAAGGTAGGCAGTTGCAATCCAGCCATGGCTGAGATGTCTGTTGTTGCACATGTGCTGACAAATTAAGCAATACTACTGGCGGAAACCGAAATAGCCTCAGCAAGGCGCAAACTGTCGATACATTACTAATTCGTACCAAAGCATCGAGCCATTTGACTCCTCATGCGGTGTGCATACCGGGGGCACAACATTTCAGCCATAACGTTCGTTTCATTTCTCATGTCCAGAGTCTTACGACTGCGAGATACCACCTTTTTTTCATTTGCTTTGACCCAGGATATCCGAGCACAGCCGTGCGTGTTACTTTTACTTGCGTGCCCTGAACAGGGGTATCATGTCTGCATAGCGAGGTGCGCTGGTTGCCAAAGGATCGAAGCCGATTCTTCTTTTGTACATGCATGCGTAAATGGAACGTTGTTGGTTCGAAGGGGGCCGGAAAAGGGCGTGGATGGAAAGGGATAAGGGTAGATAGGCTGGATTGAAGAAATCACTTTTGCCCAAAATACGTCCGCGAAACTTTTTATTCGCTATGCGATCCTTATGATGAAGTCGTTGAGTATGAAGTGCCTTCAGATCGGTCGAGGTGCAATCTGTCAGCTATCTTGTTTCTGTTGCCTGTTTCTCCTCATTCCCTCTTTCCCTTCTTTCGTACATAGCGAACGGAATGGAGATTGATCAGCTGTACGTTTATGTGAAGTTATCCCACTGTCTTACTCTATCTGCTTACCCCAGACTTTCTTTCTACAAGGATCCGAGTAGTCTTGAACCCGCAATACCCATCCTCTTCATGCTCTCAACTAACAAAACACCCTTACCAATCGATCCCCCCATTCCCACCCGCCGTAATCTCCCTCGCAGCCCTGACCTCGCCCTTGCCATCCTGCAAATGGCTCTCCTGCCCCGGCTTCCTGCCCTTCATGCCCCTGAGCTTCTCGTCCAGCTTCCCAAACGGCTCGCTGCCTTCGCCTTTCCGGACCTTCCATCTGCTCGTCCCCAGTCTCGCGTCCAGCTCCTCAACAGGGGGTAATTTGAGATAGACCCAGCCGTCATCGCGCTCCTCGACGGGAAAGGTCGCAATGTTGACGTCGGCGTCGTTGGAACACTTGCCCGCGTCGGAGCCGTTGAGGGTGAAGTTCCTCTTGTGGAAGGGACACGAGACCCAGAGCTTGTCGGCTTTTACGTCGTCGCCGATCAAGCCTTCGCTGAGGGCAAAGGTGCGCTTGTGCGGGCACATTTGCTGCGTGGCGTACCATTTCCCCTTGATCTTGAAGACGGCGAGCTGCGTGTCGCCGCGCTTGACGTTCTTGCTGGTGCCGGTGGGCGTGTCGACGAAGTGTTTGCTTTCCACGACAGGCTGCCAGCTGAGGCTGCTCCATTGCGTGCCGCGGAAATCCTCAGTGGTGCTCCCTTTGGGCCAGTAAGCGGGCCGTTGTTGGCCGCGCTCGTCGACTTTGTCAACAACGGAGAGGGTGTCGTCTGTGTTGGCGAATTGTTGGAAGGTTGATCGGCGAGCAGGGTCCTTGATGGCAGCAGCCCATTCGTCGAAAAAGGTGCCGACGAGCTGGTTCATCTGCCTCTCGAGCTCGGCTGCGATGCCGAGTTTGTCTTCGAGAATGACTTGACGGAGGTAATTGATGCCACCCGGTAGCTGCTCGATCCAGCGGGCTGTCCGTTGAAGCTTGTCTGCTGAACGCATGTAGAACATCAGGTAGCGATCGAGTATGGGGATGATATCATCTGGTGGGACGTCTTTGGCTAGAAGCTCGCTGTGGCGCGGGTTTGCTCCACCGTTCCCGCCGACGAAGACATTGAAGCCCTTTTCCGTGGCAATGAGGCCAAAGTCCTTGTTTTGAGCTTCGGCACATTCACGTACACAACCAGAGACACCGCCTTTCATCTTGTGTGGCGAGCGGATCGACTTGTAGCGTTCCTCCAGGCGGACGGCCATGCCTACACTGTCGCCAATGCCGAAGCGGCACCATGTAGTCCCGACACACGACTTGACAGTTCGCAGAGACTTCGCGTAAGCGTGACCAGATTCCATGCCACCGTTGACGAGCTCAGTCCAGATGTCGATCAAGTCTTCTTTCTTAGCACCGAACATATCAATGCGTTGACCGCCAGTGATTTTACAGTAGAGTCCGTACTTCTTGGCGACAGTACCGATGATGATGAGCTTCTCTGGGGTGATCTCTCCAGCTGATACCCGAGGAATAACGGAGTAGGTGCCGTTTCGCTGAATGTTGCCGAGGAATCGGTCGTTCGTGTCTTGGAGTCCGTGCAGAGGTTTGTCCATAACGTTTTGGTTGTAGAGTGAGGCGAGGATGGAGCCGATAGTCGGTTTGCATGCTTCGCATCCCAAGGACTCTGGATCTGTGCCACACTCTCTCATGACCTCCGGGAATTGTTTTAATTTCTTGACACTGATAATATGAAAGAGATCGGCTCGCGAGTATTTGAAATGGGGGCAAAGATGGTTCAGAACCTCTGATCCCAGAGCCTTCATCTCGGTATTAAAGATGGTCTGCACAAGAGGCATACAGCCACCACAACCCGTGCCAGCCTTTGTACAAGACTTGACATCTCCAATACTTTTGCATGTTCCGTCTCTGACAACCTTCGCTACATCTCCTTTTGTGACATTATGGCACGAGCAAATCTGCGTATCGTCCGTCAAGTCGTTCGTGTCGTCCTCACCTTCCTTGGCGGCGCCCAAAATGAACTGACTGGGAGGGACATCCAACTTTGTCTGGTTTTTGACCATTGGTACCAGTTTGACATAGTCTTTGGTGTCACCAATCATCATGCCTCCCAAGAGATGTTTGCCGTCCAAGGTGAAAAGAAACTTCTTGTAGACAGCTTGGAATGGGTCTTTGTATGTCAGAGCTTTCACTGGAGGTGGAGGTGGCCCATCAGTGATATTTTTCACTTGTTCTTCCTGCTCTTGGACCCCGTTCTTCTCCTTTTTCGCTCCGTGTTTCCTAAGAGGCAAATCTTTAGGTCCGTCTCTATCAGCAAAGAAATCTCCAAAGCTGGCCACTTCTACACCCAGCAATTTGAGTTTTGTGCTCAGGTCCGGTCTCTTAAATTTCCTGGTAGCATGAACCTTTGCTTGAGTCATGTTAAAAGCAAGAACTTCAGCCATCTCAATGCCGGGGGCGATCAACCCGAAAGTCTGACTTTCCCAGCTGGCGCATTCTCCAATAGCATAGATACCCTCGTGGCTCGTCATCAAGCTTGGGTCAATGACTATTCCTCCACCTCTATCGGCACATTTGATATCTGCTTTTCTGGCGAGCTCATCTCTAGCCTTGATACCAATACCGAACATGAGACATTTGCAGTCCATGTGTTCCCCATCTTCGAATATCACTCCTTTAACGGCATTGTCCTCGTCAACTTCTATCTTGCCCACCCGCTTACCAAGAAGCACGTCTAAGCCTAGTTTTCGCACAAGCTCGACGACCATGCTGCCAGCATCGCTATCCAATTGCCGACTCAGAACCCATCGATTGCGCTCGACGAGTTTGACTTTGCCAAAGCTTTCGAGATCCATCATTGCCTTTGCTGCTTCCAGTCCAAGCAGACCGCCACCTACCACGGCACCGGTAGCGCCCTTGCATGTCTCTGAATAATTGATGAGCTTTTCCAAGTCATCGATTGTGCGATAAACAAAGACTCCCTTTGCGTCATGACCAGGCGTGTGTCGTGGCAGAAGAGCGTCGGAGCCGGTAGCAAGGACGAGTATATCGTATGGGACGGTTTCGCCGGCTGATGTTGAGACAACCTTGTCAGAGGGATGGATTTCGGTCACTTGGGTATTGAGGTGATAATTGAGGGAGCCTTCTGGCAGACCGCAATACTGGAGTGACACGGGTGTTAGCTCAGAAATGATGTCTTCAGCTTGGGCTTGTGACATACCCATTCCCGAGGATTCAGATATAGGTTCTCCGCCTTGCGGTGCTGGAAGAAGCTAGTCAAGCCAACACGGTTGTACGCCAGATGCGATTCCTCTCCTATCACTACCACATGGTATTCCCTCCTCTTGGCATCCATCTTGAGTAGCTTTTCACTGTCGATGATATCTATTAGTTCATCTCTTCAGGATCAGCAGCCCCGGATTCGGCAATGCTGCTCGACTTACATGAAGGCGATACCCACCATTCCTAATCCAACCACGACAACCCTTTTCCTCTTGTCAGGAGGCCTCGGGTATTGGGAGCTTTCTTCCTCTGGGTGGTGGCCATTAACTGGTACTCTGCCGGCTTGCATGCCCGGCGAAGAGTCTGCCCAAGACATGCTGAATATGTGGGAGAAAGCTGAAAGCGAGTAGACGTGTTGCTATCAGCGATTAAGGGGGCAACATGAAGCAGTCAAGCAGATGTCACAAGGAGACTTGGACGGTAGAGAAGGAATGGGGAGACGAGAGTGTGGAATGAAGTTTGATTCGGTGGGACTTGAGATGGAGGAAAGCATGTGCACACGTCTTTGGGAATCCGGGAATATGATGACCTTCACCGCGGGGAAAGGCAGATAAGCAAGACGGTGGAGACGGGTTAGCTTGTTAGTCTGCATGCTGAGCGTCTTGGAGTATTTCCGGGCTCGACCAGGAGGGCTTTGGAGTGGTGGAGTCATGTTATGGCAAGGGCCAATAAGAAGGATACCATTGTGACTTGTTTCTCCTCGGTGACGGAGATATTTTTTATTATTTTTATTATTTTTTATTTTTTTTCTTTTACTCAGCGGAGTAGTGGCGGGATGGATCATGTGAAAGTACAATTGACCATGTAGTTACATACATGAAAAAAGGAGTCCAGGAGTCCAGGTCAGGGTGCCTTAGGGACCGAGGCGACTGGTGATGGCTGCAGATAAGCGAGATAAGGATGCGTCGTCTGGTTGGGCGGCAGTAACATCCTCTTCGAGCACTAGAGCACTAGGCTAAGGTACTAAGAGTCTAAGGTACGAGTACCTAACCTTAAGGTACCCCTGTCCCCCTTAAGCTACCTTACAGTAGGTACTTTACACACTCCTCTGAGAGTCGAGACTACCTCACCTTACCTCCTACCTGACTCACTTTAGTCTCTGCTTCTTCCTTTGCCAACTCATAACTCATATGCACCGCCCTATCATCCCCCGCGGAACCTGCAAATCCGTCATTCTCACCAAGGTACATGCCCGTTGCCGTGTACTGGACATGTCCATTGGCATGTCTATTGGCATCCCCTATAGTCTACTCCTTGACCATCCTTGTTCAACTTCCTGAATGAGAGAACCGGCATGGTTGGCGGCATCGTCTCGCATGAAAAGGGCACTGCATCAACCCCTGGCCAGATCTGACAGGCAAGATCGCGGAGAAAGAAGATCTGTCATGGGATTTGCATGGATCATATTTCATGTATGCAATCAATCCCATGTCACCATCTCACCAAGTCACTCCCCATTTCATCCACCTCCACTCCCTCCCCACTGTGTCATGGATGACCAGACCGGCCTTCTCTTATCTACGCGCTAGTCGATAAGCATTTCTCCCTCTCGTGTCACAGTTGACTTTTCTCGACTTTTCTCATGACTAGGTACCATGGCTCTGGGGAAAACAAGCGAAGGGCGGTAAGCCACCATGTGCTCGACGGATTCAAAAAAAACATGTCAATTCCGCGGCCTCTTTCTCCTCCGCCTATGCTGACACTCCTATGGCATTATGCCCAAGCTCATTGGACGCCTGCCCAGATTATCCTGCCGTTTGACTTGCCACGACTGGACCACCGTCTCCTTTCAAACTTGCATGCGTCCTTTCCGTATCCTTTCCTCACCGGCATTTCAATTTTATACCCGCATGTTTCTCTTCGTCTTGATCCTCAAGTATCATGTGAATAATGAAACCTTGTGTGACGGTCTAATTGTCTACCACACGTACCATGGAGGACCCTGCTACTCAAGACAGACACTCTAAACAATTGATACGCCACTATCAAAATCTACCTCAATATGACCAATTACCTCCTTCACCCCCTCAGACAGAAGAAAACGGGTCCGAGTCAAGCGAAGAGGTCGAGTTCCCGCTGCCACCACTTACCAATTCACCTACCCAAGTCCTCGACCTCGACAAGAAAACCCCAGATGCTCACGTACCCCGGGACCCGAGGTTAATAAGATTGACCGGCACTCACCCATTCAATGTCGAGGCACCATTGTCCGCCCTCTTCAACGAAGGCTTCCTAACAAGCCCTGAACTCTTTTACGTCAGGAATCATGGTGCTGTTCCAGAAGTCAAAGACCAAGAAATACCGGACTGGGAATTTTCTGTGGAAGGGTTAGCGTAACTTGGAAATCAGATTCTTCTCAATTGGCTAACGCATGTTCTCTAGACTCGTTGAAAGACCCTTCACCCTCACACTTCGTCAACTGATTGCCCAATACGAGCAGATTACCTGCCCCATCACGCTCGTCTGCGCTGGCAATAGGAGGAAAGAACAGAATCAGGTCAGGAAAAGCAAAGGCTTCTCATGGGGAGCCGCCGGAGTCTCCACCGCGCTCTTTACTGGGGTTGCAATGTCGGAAATCATAAGGAACGCACGCCCAAGAAAACGCGCTAGATATGTATGCATGGAAGGTGCAGACAAATTGGTATGAATATCCAAATTTCCATACTAGAGACTTCGTTGACGATATCCTACGCCTAGCCAAATGGATTCTACGGCACATCAGTGAAGCTGAATTGGGTCATGGACCCGAACCGAGGCATGATGATTGCCCATAAGATGAACGGCGAGATGCTTCGACCTGATCATGGCAAGCCATTACGAGCGGTCATACCAGGGCAGATTGGAGGGAGAAGTGTAAAGTGGTTGAAAAAGTTGATTGTCACCGCCGCTCCCAGTGACAATTGGTATCATATTTATGACAATCGAGTCTTGCCTACCATGGTCAGTCCCGATGAATCTGCCAACAATCCCAAATGGTGGCACGATGATAGGTACGCCATCTATGACCTAAGCACCAATTCAGCGATAGCCTATCCCGCGCATGAAGAGCAAATATGCCTCAAAGATGGCCCTGAGAAATACCGGGCTAAAGGGTATGCCTACGGTGGTGGCGGACGGAGAGTAACCCGAGTCGAGATCTCTCTTGACAAAGGCCAAACCTGGCGTTTAGCGGACATTGACTACGCCGAGGATCGATATCGTGAAGCGGAGCAAAATTTGTTTGGAGGACGTCTCGATATGTCATGGAGAGAAAGCTGCTTTTGCTGGTGTCATTGGTTGTTAGACATACCAACATTGGACCTCACAGCTGCAAAGGATATTGTTGTCCGAGCCATGGATGAAAGCATGAATGTTCAGCCGAAAGAGATGTACTGGAGCGTGCTCGGTATGATGAACAACCCGTGGTTCCGTGTCACCATAAGCAAAGAAGGCGACTACTTGAGATTCGAGCATCCAACTCAACCGGCATTAATGCCAGGCGGCTGGATGGAGAGAGTGAAGAGAGCGGGGGGTAACCTAACAAACGGTCACTGGGGCGAAAAGCTCGCTGGCGAAGAAGAAAAAGCCGTCGTCCACGAACAAGCAAAAGAAATCCCCATGACAAAAGCAGGCCTGAAGAACGAAATCACGATTGACGAATTACGAAAACACGACAATGAACACGACCCCTGGTTTGTCATAAACGGCGAAGTCTATACGGGCCTCTCCTTTCTGAAAGACCACCCTGGCGGCGCCCAATCTATTATTGGGGCCGCGGGCCTCGACACTTCCGACGAGTTTATGGCCATCCACTCCGAGACAGCGAAAGGCATGATGCCATCTTACCACCTCGGCACCCTCTCCGACTCCGCTAAACTCGCTCTCTCTGAACCAGCCTCTGAAACTGCATCCAACGAACCTCGCCCCACTTTCCTCAACTCCCGCGCCTGGACAAAAGCTGTTCTCCACTCTAAGCGCGCCATCTCAGCGGACACAATAGTCTTTACCTTCACCCTCGAACACCCCGAGCAAACCCTTGGCCTGCCTGTAGGCCAGCATTTGATGATCCGCCTCCGCGACCCCGTGAATCGCGAAGCCATCATCCGCTCCTATACGCCTATTTCGGACATAACACGCAAAGGCTACCTCGACGTTCTCATCAAGCTCTATCTGGCCTCGGACACCAGCCCAGGCGGTAAAATGAGCAAGGCCGTGAATGCCCTCCCCATCGGCCACGGTGTCGACTTCAAAGGCCCCATTGGTAAATTCGAATATCTAGGGCGCGGATGCTGCGCTATTAACGGCGTAGAGAGAAAGGTCAAAAGGTTCGCCATGATCTGCGGGGGCAGCGGCATCACGCCCATATTCCAAGTCTTCCGCGCTGTGATGCGGGACAAAGGCGACCCGACAACCTGTACCGTTCTCAATGGAAACCGCCTCATCGAAGACATTCTCTGCAAAGAAGACCTGGACGCTTTACTCCAAGGCAACGAAGATCGAGGCGAAGTCATCCACACCCTCACAAAAGCGACCGCCAGCTGGACCGGCTTGACGGGAAGGATCAACGGGGAATTAGTGCGAAAACACTGCCATGTGCATGATGAGACTATGGTGCTGATTTGCGGGCCGGAGCCGCTGGAGAAAAGTGCGCATAAGGCGTTGAAGGAGCAAGGGTGGGCGGACGAGCAGATTGTGTTCTTTTGATCTTGGGGATGACTCGTGAAAAGGAAAAGGATTGCAATTTGGGATTGATGGATGGATGGATGGATGGATGGATGGATGGATGGAAGTTCTTTGCTAAGGGTGCATATGGCATGAGTGATGCATATATTCTTTTGCAGCTTTGGCATTCAAAGGCTTCATCCTTTGGGGTGTATAGAGTTGGTTTCGCCCCTTTGCCGTGGGCTTTGGTAGTCGGTGATATATAGCTAGCTAACTGTGTCTAGGAGACAGTATATAGCGAACGGAGGGATGATGATATCTGTCAAGTATCAAGCTTTAGCATGGCCAATGGTGTCCTTTGTCAATTGCTATCTATCGTCATGAGCAGCCGGAACAACTGTAGAAGAAGAAAAGCACACTCGTCTATCTCTTTCCCTTTCCCTTTCCCTTTCCGCGCTCCGCCTCTTCATGGCGAGAAAACGCAGCGCACGTGAGAAAGCGCTCTATGCATATCCATCCTTTCCGTCCATTCGTTCGTTCTATCGCTCTCATCCTCCAACCACCCCGCAGGCAACATCTATCCCTTCATCTCCGCATCCGGCTCCTCGACCCCATCCGGCTTGACTGCCTCCTGCGCCTCCCCCGCATCCTTCATCTCATGGTCGCCCTCGCCATCCTTCTCCTTCTCCTTTTCCTTCTTTGCCCCCTCCTTTGCCTTCTTCGCCGCCTCCTCCTCCGCCTTCTTCCGCGCTTCAAGCTCCGCGCGCTTCTTCGCCGCCTTCTCTTCTTCAATCTTCAGCACCGCTTGCCGTTCTTCTTCAATCTTATCTTGGTAGCGGCCGACAATGGGACCGGCGACGAAGCGGATTTCGTCCATTTTGGCGACGTAGACACCGCGGGTGGCATCTTCGCCTTCGTCGTAGAGCCAGTCCTGGTTGTGATAATGTTAGTTTCGGGCTGGTATGTAATGCGAGTGGGGAAAAGGGGGGAAAGACCAACCTCGCTCTGCTCTAGCTTTTCCTTTAATTTTGACTTCTCGTCGTCGCTAGCAAATTCAGAGTACTGGTCGTCAATCTTCGATCGAAGCTCGTAGATATAAGATTCCAGCTCGTTCTTCTTATCTTCTGTATCGGCAACAAGCTTGTCTTCCATAAACATAGATCCTTCCTTCTCAGCGGCAGCATCTTTGGTTTGTTGATCGAGCGATGACGTGCCCGAAGATAGAGGTAGTTCACCCTTGCGGACCTGCTTCTTGATCTTTCGTGTCTTTGGCTTGGGTTCTGCAGAGCCGTTGGGAGCGTCGGTTTCCATTACCTGATTAGTAGATTCTGTCAGCGGTTTATCGCGAGATGGTGGTCGCTTGGAGCCGCCGAAGACACTCTTCGCGAAATTCTTGAATTTCGAACGTGGACCAAGTTCGTCCTTCAACGATTGGTCATCGGCAAAGCAAGCAGAAGAGACGAAAGAAACATGAAAAACTTACATCGCCATCTTTCTTCTCCTCCTTCTTGTCCGCATCCTTCTTTTCACCTTCCTTCTCTTCCGGTATTGGCTCTTCTATCTCGACGTCTTCTACGTAGTACCCCGACTCGACGTTGAGAACACCGTGCAGGTTGAGCCGTGCCTTGAGTTTGCAGATCATGAAATCATCATCACCGCTGGCTTTCACTCCCTTGACCGAGAACTTTCCGATCCAAGGATTCATCTTGCCAGGCAGCATCTCGGGCTTGGCATACTTGGCTTCCAGGTCGAACGGCTGTTTCCGGTAGAATGTGAGGATCTTAGTCGATGGCATAACGTTACCTTTGTTGAAGACAGTCAAGCTTGTATCTTCGTCAGGTATGTCAGGCGATTGTTCCCAGTTGAACTCGATAGGGTAGTTCACAATATCATGGACCGAGAAGTCGCGAACACGGAACACAGGGGACAGGATAGCACAGCTGAAAGCGCAGCCACGGGCAACAGCCTCGTCCTGATTGAGGGTGAACGAGAGACCCTTGCCAAAGAATTTGCTTATCCGCTCTTTTAGAGATGGCACGCGAGTGCATCCGCCAACCATCTCTATCGTGTCAATGTCTTCCACCTTCAGCTTAGCTTCGGCAAGTGCTTGCTCCAGAGGTGTCGTTGCGCGATCCAGTAATGGTTGAAGGAGTTCTTCCAGGTCTTCACGCTTCATCATTCCGTTGACGTCAACGTCGTTCATCAGGGACTCGATGCTGATCGGAGCTTGTGCGTTGGCGGAGAGGATCTTCTTCATCTTTTCAGCGGCGGCGGTCACTCGAACCAAAGCTTTCGGGTTTGTGTTTATGTCGATCTTGTATTTCTCCTTCCATTCTCTAGCGAAGTGCTGTACCAAAGCCTTGTCGAAGTCTCGTCCACCAAAATGTCTGTCGTAAGCCGTAGCCTTGACGGCCAGCTCACCCTTTTTGAACTCGACGATGGAGCATGTGTAGTCACTGTGTCCAATATCGACGAAGGCAACACGTTTTGGCTTTTCTTCTGCAGCTGGGAGATCGGTCCGTGGAATACCATAGCCGAGCGCGGTAGCAGTGGTATCGTTGATCAAACGCAGCAGTTTCAGCCCAGCAATCTCCGATGCATCCATTATCGCTCTCCGCTGCACATCGGTAAACCATGCTGGAACGCTGATAACGATATCGGAGACGGGCAGCTTCAGCTCCGCGGATGCCGTAGACTTGACCTTGCTAAGGAACATCGACACAAGTTGGGTTGCTGTAAATTGTTGTTTCTCGCCCATATATGTGACTTCAGCACCGACCTCATTCCCAATCTGGACGAGTTGGGATGAGACAAACTCGCGTTCGAGTTGAACATCGGGATCTTGGAGCTGGCGGCCAGCTAGTCTCTTAAGGGAGCTGACAGTGTTCTTTAGGTTGGAGATTTCTTGAGTCTTTGCGGATTCGCCGAGATATCTGTTCTTAGGTCCGAAGCCAACGAGTGATCTGAGGATTGTTAGCTAGCAGACTTATTCCGGAGCTCATAGAGGACATACGGTGTAGCCCGGTTGGAGACCTAAGCAGATTCGGGCGTCAGCATGGCTTCACTACGATAAGAAACCCATTTACTAGGCATACCTCATTGGTAATAACATCAACACCACGGTTGCGTGCAACGGCAATGACGGTATTGAGCGTACCGAAGTCCACACCCACGACCGACATGTTTGACTAGGGAATTTGGAAGTTGGAAAGGCGATATTTAGATGAGGTAAAGTGGAGAGTCTCGTTAGCGAGTAGAGGTCAAATGTGAGGTATCATGTGTGAAGATTTGTTGGCGAATACGTGGTATTGTCGAGTGAGGCTGAAGAGAAGATGCGAGAAACTTCTGGTGATAAAAATATTTACTCTAGTTACACTGAACATGTTTTGAAAGCGCCAAGACATACGAAATATACTTATTAGCGCACAATCAAAGTGATTATCACGCGACTAGGGTAATCTCAGTCGCTGGCTACCTAGTAAGAATTAAAAAAAATATAAAAATAAAAAAAAAAAATGATCGATTTGAGGATCGAACTCAAGACCTTATCCGTAAATTTGTTAAGGATACGTGATAACCAACTACTGTAAGACGGTTAATTTTCGGATCTAAACACATTAACAGGCACTACATACCACCAATCGACCGCCCATAATAAAATTTTGTTAATTTAATATATATTCCTTGACACTCTTAATTTCCGCGTACTATCAACACCTGCCAAGATTCAAATAGTGAGCGCCTAAAGCGACCTGAACCTTACTTCCTCTATTGCTCATACTTTATTATATATCTCACCCCTGCTCAGGTACCTCAATCGCTGCTAAAGCGGCCACGGCCGCGCGAGTGGGGGGTACATTTCCTATGTCTTCTCTGGCCAAGACATGCTGTCGATCTGTAAAAAGCCCTGGTGGCCCAGCAAGCAAGCTTCTCTTCGCACTCTTTCGGATGAGTTCCCAACTAACTTGGACAAGCTATGGGACCTCAGTCTTGATTACTATACATTCTGTCACCTGAGGAAGCAATTATACCCAACGAAATGCTTTGAACCTCGACTAATATGCAACAAACTTTTCTATTGCCATTACTATTGCAAGCAGCTATCTCTCGCATACTCTATACGAGTACTTGGGATCAATTACGATTAGATTATCGCGTGCCGATAACGTCGCCATCGAACCGGTATCATGTATATGCTGTTGTTCGCGTGTTGAATATGCTAAAGTCCCCTCGCTATGCTAATTGACGCCTTGCAATGCGTGCTTTTCAATCATTACCTCGTTGGTCGCGGCTTCTGCAGCTTCTTTCGCCCGCTCTTCGTACTTTCAGTCTCCGACCTCTCGCTCCTAGCGCTTGACGGACGACCGGGTGTCTCTCCCATCAGCAGATCCTGCTGCCTCGGTGGCCGATAGCTCGCGGGTGGAGGCTCGTGCGTTCGCACCGGGCGACCCATCGAAAGGGCCCGCTGTCTGTCTGTTTGCCCCAGCAAAGAATCCTGAGGTCTTGCCTGCTGTTCCATTTCTATATCATTGACATCCTCGCGTGTAGGCATTCGAACCAATGGCGCTCGCCCCAATGGACTACGATCTTTCCTAATGGGTCGTCCAGCGGTGGCAGGAAGTCGCTCGGGAGGATTAGGAGTAAGCCTTCCATTATTGGTGCTCACGCGCTGCCCCTGGTTCAAAGAGAGGTCGGGTATTCCTAGATCGCCGTGGCCCGGTCCTTCGGAGTCAATAGGAACGCCGGCGGGATGTCTAGGCGCAAAGACAGGCGAATGTCGGCCATAGATATCACGCGAGTAGCGTGGGATATCCTGGTTCTGATACTCTTCAGAGTCGACGGATTCAGCTGATTCAGTCCAGGCACGCTTATTGTCAGGTTCGTCTCCCATTTCGTAAACATGGCCATGGTCCTGCGACTCCATGCTCATGTAAGCACCCGTAGGTGTCTGCTGTGCCTGCTGAGCGAAGAAATATTTCCTTCGATCTTCGTCGCCCATGATGCTCTCGACTCGACGGGGCATATAGACCGAGTTGGTGGGCGATGCAGTTGTTACGAAGGAGTCGAATGAGTCTCGGGGATGCAATGGGATACGAGGTACATTCGGATCTCTTGGGAGCATGCTCGGCAAGGTAAGTCCGGAGTCGCTGTTCTGCAAGTACCAACCACCGGGAAGATGCTCCGCAGGAGCAAAGCGGCCTTCGACGTGGTCTGTAGGCTGCAGCGGGACCGTAGTCACTGTCTTTCCAGGATGTTGAGCTTCGACAGCAGGCTTGAAAGTCTCGGGCACGACATTTAGATCGTCTCCAGTCGCTTTCGCGTGCTCGATGGCTTGTTGAGGCGTTGTGTGCGCGTCGGCCGCCCCAGCATCGGCTCTTGGTCCACCCCAAGTCCGCTGACCAGCAGTGAAAATCCCATAAACCATGTATACCCAGTTGAAAAAGGGATTCACAATGAACATGACAGGGTACAGCCAGATTTTGTAACGCCGAAGTTTGAGTCCGAAATACACCATTAGAAGCCAGTTCAAGCCAAGCGATACAGCCAAGAAGCCGATTGGCAGGTTTGAGATCTTGTTTGATGTGGTGATGACGGAAAGAACCATGATGAAGAACAGCAGAGCTGTTGTTCTGATGGTGCAGTTCATGAAGCGGACAATGCAGAGAAGTGGATATCGCCTCCATAACCGAATGTCGGTCAACATGCACACCTCGTTAGTGATGAAACCCAGGAACCATCGTCGGCGTTGTTTCAAAAGACTCTTGTATGTCTGAACAGCTTCCGTTTTGCAAAAGGCTCCCGTACAGAGCTGGATCTGGTATCTTTCCTTCGCACCGATCATGAACAGATGGGTCAACCACCGATCTTCTCCCAAATGGCATTTGCCGTAGTCGAAGAGATCGTCACACTGCTCCGCCTTGTCAGCAAAGTAGTACTTGGCCATCTTCCGGAAGGCCGAGAATCGAAGCATGGTAAGTGCACCTGGCAGACAAGTAACGGACCCGCAGCCTGATTCGACTGAACGCTCGAAGAGCTGGCCATGTATGTATTCCATATCTTGCAAGAGCGTAATCAGAGTATTTTTGACAGTCGTGGAAGTGATGATCCCAGTCATAGCCAGCATGTTCTGCTTGCTCCCAGGCTTGAGCTCCATCTCGTACATGAAGTTCTGAATGCAAACCTTATCGAGGATGCAGTCCGAGTCGATGAAGAGAATAAAGAGATTGTCATTGCGCTTGAGATACTCCGTGTAGATCTTGTCAATGAGCTTGAACGTTGATTTTTGACACTGCCGCTTTCCACCATGTGGGAACCTTGAGACTGTGACTCTCGCCATTCGGTACGTGATATCAATGCTCTTGGGATAGCTTTCCAACGTCAAGGGTACACCCAGCTTCTCAATCGTTTTCAGATACAGTTCATCTTCTTGATCGCCGTCGAAGGACAGGAAGACGTGGAGACAGGATGGAGGGTAATCGCAATCCACTACCGAGTCTATGGCCGTCAAGAGCACATCGGGTTCTTCTTTGTAGCATGGCATGACGATGACCGTCTTCGGTGCCGAATCCTCGTCCAATGCAGTCTTGATCCTCTTATTGCGGCCAAGACTGTTAACCACCAACTGGTAGATACAAAAAAGCCACGGGATGATCAGAAGGCCCGAGAAGGAGTAGAAGGCGAACCACTGCAGGAAACTGACGAGTTTGGGAGGAAAGGTTGCTGTGACTTGTGGAGGCAGCGGTAGCGTGACGATCATGACTGGCATAAAGATGGATCTGCAGTAGATTTAGTACCTTTCTTGTGCTTCGAGTCTGTGTGACCGACCTCAGGGCTGTGAAGCTAATGATCATGATAACGGCTAGAAGCCGGATGGTCCAGTGCTCAGCTTTCTTGAAGACTTTGATCAGGCAGTAGAGGAAGGCTGCGAGCCAAAGAAACCATTCCAGGGCGGCTGCGCTCAGAACGAAGCCCATGATGGAAACGAAGACAATCTAGGAGCGATTATTAGCCCATGGTATAGATAGCACTGATATCCTGCCACAATCCTACATCTGATACGGGCCATTTGGCCGAAGTCGAAGGGTCGCTGGCCATGGTGGCTCCTTGTCGAGGGTAGAGATCCATATTTGTTGAAGCGGTAGCGACTGTCAAAGTAAAACAGGCTCTTATGGCAGCACGAGATACTGCGCCAATGGTAGGACACGTGGTATGCGGGTTCAAGGGCGCTACACGTAACACGAGAAAATCAGCGACTCATACTTATTTAGGTACGTTGACGAGCAAGGGCAACTGGTGGGGCATGAGTGCCGGAGTAAGGGCGAGAGGTGGAGCTGTCATCGGGCACATGTGCAGGCAGAGTTAGTCAAGATATTTCGGCTTACCTCCATGCTGCGAGGTGAAGTGAGGGTATCCATCAATTTGCGAAAATGACAGTATCTGATACTTGTCTTGGTGGGGCAGCTGTTGGGCGAATATGGGCTGTTATGAAACAGCGAGAAGAAGATGTACTAGGAATTAGGCAGGCTTAAAGAAAGGTGAGATTTTGAAACGATTGTGAGAATGGAGAATGGAGAAGAGAGAAAAGAGGATAGAGAATAGAGAATAGAGAATAGGGAAGAGGAAGAATTCAAGGAAGCAGTAACGAGTGACGGAATGCTGTAACCGCGAAGTGGACCGAGAACAAGATCTTCACCCGCTGCAGGTCGGCCTGCAGCTATCCGCCAACCAAAATAGACACACCTAAACGCTGTCCTCCCATTTTCTCTCTCAAAAAATAAATTCAAAATTCGAAGACAGCACAACAAATCACGACTCCAATGATGATATTCAGTGACGCACGCACGCAAACAAGAAGAATAGCACCACTTGGCTGCATGATGCACTCCGCAATCCCTTGGACATTTTCACGCATGCCACCGCTGCATCCCGTCTGTCGGGTCAAAGAGCGGCTCCGTGGATTTCTCTTACATGAGAAATTCCATCTAATGCGGGGAAATAGCATGGCCGTTTCATGCCCATCTCGCTTTGAACTCGAGCCACAAAGATGAAGCGGTCCACAGGACGTCGTTTCCAAATATACTGCCGCAAATGATCACCGCAGGCATTCTCCAGCCGCCCGCACGATCCATGCGGCGTAACGGCCGAGACGGCGTAGTGAGGCGGCAAACTATCCAGGTACCGGAGAGTACCATGGCTCTCCTTTCCCTGCTTACTCAGAAACAAACAACAGGGCATTTCGAGGGCACAGGAAGCCGTCAAACTACCGTTGATAATGTTCTTCTGGTCTCAGTTGCAGCTTGCTAGCTCCCCATGAAATTGAATAGGGAAATTACTCATTCTTCTTTGCCTTGGATATCTAGCGCTACGTTGCTAAATCGGAAGCTGGTGTGAATCGTACCTCCACTGCATATCCCAAGCAAAGACTGCGCATATCTCACATTATGGATGTCCTTGCAACTCACAGCCAAGTCCAAAACGTGACGTTGAGCTCGACAATGTTGCTATCATGCCAGGTGCATAAGTGTACCGATGCTACAGATATCCGCCTACCAAATCTAGGTATTTTGAGATGTCCAAAATAAGGAATCAAGATGTCTCGCCATACTACAAGGGTAGCATGAGCGAGACCCCCAGACCCACGCTCGCAAATCCTATCTGGACATTGGAAGCTGTCACCTGGGCACCGACAGCCATGGCTAGAATCTCCGACATCGGCGTCTGCCGCACGTTGACGGCCGAGCAACTTGTTGTTCGAGTCGGCGGCCCGAATGGTGGTTCGAAAGGATTTGGTGCTGCGAGGCACACCTGCTGCACCATTGTTCTTCAGTCAGTGTTGAACCCACATGTTCAACGAGATGATGGAAGCAGAGATGGCAACCTACATGCTGTATAAAGTACGAGGTTCGTGGGATTCCTCCCGGAATCCACAACACCGCAGCCAACGCACTGGTCGCAATCAAACACCTCCTTTGGCGGGCTCCTAGGTCCCAGCACATTCTTTTGCACGTAAAAGCGAACGACCCCGTACAACAACGTGTACACTTATTTGGTAATTCCCGTAGAAAATTTCGACATCTCCCACGAATCTGTTATTCACGACTGATGGACAATGACTGCCGACTGGTGCGAGGGTCTGGTCGTGGAAACCAGGACAGAGGAAAATGTACGCCGTGCCAAAAGCAGAAAAAGCCTGATGAGGAGACCCTCTGGCCGGGCCGGCGACGGTTGCACCGCTCCCCAAGGATCATACCCAAGTGAAGCCCTTTATACACAGCCGCACTGTTCCGCTGCACGCACGCGAGACGAGGGGGACTCAGGTGCGGCAGATCCGGCTTCAAATGCATCAGCCTTCGGAATAATCTATCATATTCAGATAGCTCGATACAAGTTACTTTGAGCTGTCGCTCTTGAACATGGCACCGAAGCCAAAAGGAGTCTGCGCGCCACGAATGACATCGGCCTTTGCTACCATGGCAGCAGCCCTTGCAAAGTCGTGTGCGCGCTCACATTGGGTCGTTGGTCGCCACATCCTTCGACAAAGATGGTACTGGAACCAGTCACGTTCGCCGCGAGAGATGTGTTTAGAGATAGTGAAAGGTTGCTGAGACTATAACTTCCACTACTCGAAGACGCAGGCAGCGCAACGGTCGCGCGGATGATAAATATACGTGGACTCGCGACAGCGACAATCAAACAGATCGACCTCATCTGTGCACAAGCGCTTCAAAAATTCAAAGTCTAAATACACAGCGGCCGATGGTAGAAGAATAGCCTCGGAAATCCGCAGCGTAGAAAACTAAAAAATCAGAGCAGCGAATGACGGTCAGAAATGTCGACACCAGGCGGCGCATGAGTCGCGGGAAAAGGGCGACGCGCAGACATCATAGCACGCAAAAGCACCGACCAGCGCATGCGAACAACAGATCTCGACGCGAAAGCACTACGAGTACCTAGACCACATTTTCTCGGTCCATTTTCGAGGCATGCGGAGGTGCGCACCAACAGTCCTGGACACCAAGGGTTCCAAGGCTGATGTCTCGGCGTGCTATTGAACGAAATTGCTGGGACATATGTCGCCGAATAATTGATAGTCCTGGTTTTAACCTCTTGGAACTGTACTCAAATTGGGGCGTATCTCATTTCAGAGTCTTCTTCGGATGTAATCTTTCCAGCGAGATGTTTACTCTCTTGATCCTAACCAACTGATATCAAATACTGCCGCCAAGATATCGGATAATTACCCTACCTAAAAAGGGGGGTCTCGGCCACATAGGGGTCTGATACTCGATCGGATTGATCAACGCAAACGTCATCAGTCATTGACGAAAGTTCCACCAATCTGCAGGAAATCGTACAAGTATGAAATGGCCACGTTGTTGGCGAAAGATGGCACATGCTACGGCATCTCCCTTGATGATGATTGTGCCTGCGAAGGAACTTGTTCAATGAGAGTGATTTCTATCCAATCCTCTAGCGAGATGTGTATATATGCCTGCTTTTCCTCCTCATAAATAGCCGTGTTATCCCAATCTCCGAGTCATCTGCTTTTGGTAAAGGAATGGCTACCTGATCGACTGTCCGTAAAGATGCTCAAGAACCGGTACCGTTCAATCAGACAATGCTACTCTCCACAATCCCTGCCCAAGTCTTTGGCGAATGAGATCACAAGACAAGATCAGTGCATCAGCGGTGTCCGAGCCCACAAGGTGCCTCCAACACCAGCCTCCTGTTCTCTAGAGACTTAATCGTCTCGCCGGCCTTCGCATGTCGCCACAGGTCCAGTATATTTGCTATGTGCGCTCACGATATAATTGACAGCCGAGATCAACATAACGGCAGCAAAAATGACAATCGCAAAGTTCATCTGTGGACCGCATGTCAGTCAATCTTCATTGCTAGCCGATGGCAGCGAGGACTGCTTAATACCTCTGCCGGTGTAGGGTTCCAATAGATGGGCCAAAAAGCCCAGAAGAAGGCGTAAGATGCGTAAGCGAGTGCGATGCAGTTGACCAAGATCCCCCATTTGCCCAAGCTCCATTTCGTTGGTGGCAGGGACTCGGGGATCTTCAGACGGCGCCATAGCACGCAGCCAATGCTGATCATATACGTCGCCATGAGCGCCACAATGGCTAGACTGATTCTAAGGGTTTGGAAGGGAGCTGTTAGCATTGTGCATAGTGGCAGCTGAGGCCTATTCATATGACAGAGAAGGTCAAACTTACATTGCGTTGAAAGCGACCGAACTGCCAAGATAGATGAGGGACATGACAACAGAGTAGCCCCAGGTCACGTAGCAAGCATTCGCGGCAACGTTCAAGTCAGGGTTGACCTGCATTGATCATCAGTGAGTTTCTATTCTCTCGGTGTAGGCTGAAGTAGTACTTTCTTCATCCAAGTGGAGAAGGGCAGGCCATCATCCCTAGCGAAGGCAAAAGCCTGTCTAGATGTCGACGCAAAGCAACTCGTAGCTGTCATCATTATCAAGGCAAACATCATGGCCGAGATGCCCGTTGCGCCTGCCGTGCTCAACGAGTTCTGAAGGACCCAGACGAAGGCGTAGGTCTCGTTCGTAGCGCTTGCGACGTCGGTCATGGCGAAAAGGATAACCAGTACCATAGCGAAAGCAAGTGGGATGTTGATCATGTAGGCCCAGAACATGGTCCGCGGTGTCACTATAGCGGAGTCTTGAACTTCCTCGGCTTTGGAAGTAGTCAGTGACTGCAGTAAGCAATGGACAGGGCCAGTAGTGATTTACATAGATGAGCAACGGCATCTGAAGCCAAAACGTTCCACATGCCTGGTACCTGGCCGACCATGACCGCAAGGCCCACTGCAAACTCGATGTCAGCCCACTCTGATCTCCTTGGAGTGGAGATCCAATAGCATTCGCAACAAAAAAACAAGTCTCATTGGGGTCACAGGGACGAAGCGTACTGAGTGGGTAGTCGCCGCCGTTGTCCGAGAAGGTAAGAAAGACGTCTTTAGCATTGTTCTTAGGCGAGGCGACTGCAATGGTGATGAGGACTACAAAGAAGCAGGCAATGTGTAGAGAGACAAAAATCATCTCAGCGAGCGCAAGCTTCTTCGCACACAAGACGTTGAAGGCGGCGATCATCGTGACGAGGAGTATGCTCAAGAGGGCAGTGTACCATTCTCGAATGACGAAATCTGGGTTCTGGAGTTGAGCCACAGCCATGAGAAGTTGGGCTGAGAACATGGCACCCGAAGCTACAAACGACTGCCAGGCGAGTGCGCTGAGCCAGCCCGATGTATAGCTGAGGATCTTTTGGTGATTTCTCGAGGCGAACTCGCTGACCCAGTGGTATTGTCTAATCTCGGCGGTCAGTACGAGACACAGCTATGACCAGGAGCTTGTTGCCGACCCTCCAGCGGTGGGAGCCATGGATGACATTTCGGCCAAACTCAAGACAATGAAGAATTGGCCTGACATGACCCAACAGTAGCTCCAGAACATGCCAGCTGTGCCGCCATCCACCAAGGATTGGAAGTTATTGAGGGCGACAAACTCCGTAACGTTGAAGTTAGTACGGCAATAAGTGTTGAAGGAAGTGGGAGACATATCAGGTAGGTATATATATAAGTCAGCATTGATATGTCGAGGCGAGCTGTGATGGACTTATCCATTGTGCAAGAAGTAAAGCCGACACTGCTGATCCAGCCGAAGTTACGCATGAATTCTTGCTTCTTACCCATACGGGCCATGTCCCTATCATCTTGGGCCCATCCTTCACTGTTCTCGTCGCCGATGGGCACGTCGGAGACGTATGCGGCCTCTTTTTCGTAAGACTCGCTCCGGATCGCCATGGTGAGCTGGCCTAACAATCAATGAGAAATAAAGGGAAAAGCAGATCTAGATATGAGACTTGAGTAGAATCAGGTGGCAGGAGGTGAGGACAAGCTATGGGACCAGCACTCAGATGGTCGTGGCCATATATGTCGCACAAGGTAGACGAGTGGAATGAGAGAGTCTACGGAGTCTCGGACCACCTCGCATGATAAGGTGCACCTCGGATGATAAGATCCCTTGAACGGAGCCAATTAACCAATTCGACACAGACTAGATCGTGCTTATGTAATGTGTAGTAGGAAAAGACGCAAAGTTCGAGGGGCTAGAAGCAGCGGAAGCTGCTGGATGTGCGAACTAGATGTAGCCTGAGGTGCAAATACAGCACATACCGAAAACCAAAGGAGACTAGAGGAGAGAGCATACTTTCAAACCACGAAAGAAATCCAGAGACCGGAGCGACGATGAAGGGGTTGATGTTCTCGAAAAAAGGCAGGGCTAAGAGAGAGGGAAAGAACTGCCGATTTAAATCCTTCGAGGGCCGTATTTTTCTTTCCTCAGAATCTTCGTTCCGTTGTAGAGAGCGTCAGTGTCGAGCTCCTTCAACATGCAATGTTTTTACCTGTGGCGTTATCGGTTTCGACGCTCTCGCATCTCAACCCACTAAGTTTACATCTGCTACTACAAAGAATGTAGACATCAGTCCTCGTCGACCTTGGGGATTCCTACCATGTTCCCTCGCGGAGTATTCGAGAGGACCGTCAGAACCGTAGTTGATATGATGACCGGAGAATATGAATACAAAAGTCTATAAATGATGGTCGCTGATGGGACAGAAGATGCAGTGTTTGCTCTGCAGCTATTGTAGATGCTGGCTGCTGCATATGGTAAAGGGCGAGGAGGATAGGGGAGGGTGGGACTGTGAGGTAGGCCTGTCGTTGAGATAAGATGGTTCTTTTGCTGATATTTTAAATCTCTAGTATCCCGTGCCGATCTTGGACAGACTTGCGAAAGAGATACTGAAGGACACCGTGCGTATCAGGACGAAGAGCGCTGTTGTCGAGATGCCGGTGCGTGCGAAGCAATGTCCAAAAAAGCTTGAGGAGTGATGATATCGAAGTATCCAATTTCAAGTAGAGAGGTTCTATTGTGGCAACTGTGTTATTTGATGTTGTTTTACACGGAGACTGACGGGAGCTGTTGCCGGGTGCGGCACGAGGCCATAAACCCAAATACTCGTCCAATCAGTACACGAGATTTTATTCCATACCCAGATGATGATAATCATACATTACAAGACTCTTGTATCAACTTGGCGGTGTGGGGTGCTAGCTCGAATACTGGGGCACCTCCAAAAATGGAATATTTTCATCCTTGAGCACTAAATCCGATTTAAAGTATGTGCACGATGCCTTCACCAGTGGTGACATAGTCTCATAGTAGTCTAGATTCGGTAAGTCAACCTCGTTGGGAGGCATGACTTGAATTTCAATGTTTCCATTGTCATCTCACAATTGATCAGAGCTGTAAAAATCCACGTCTATAGGATGATCTATAGGATTCTTCCTAGAGTACGTCGCAGTCCTGCCGATGGGATCCGTCTGACCAAAGATAAAATTTGTTTGCTGATATCAGGCTCAGCATTTTGTACCTGTAGCTGACCCGCACAAGAGGCAGCAAGATTTCACCGAAGAAATCAAAGCCACAAAAGCCCATGTAACTTCTCTAATCTCAAAAAGCCCCAGATTCAAGTCACTCTCTTGAAACCTTATAGCATTTGTAGGATGTCTCTGAAGGGTGACGGATCAACGATTTGGCAATATGTCGAGTATGTCCTGTGAGCCTCTCGGTGGGTGATAGTAAAAGCCAAGTATATCTTCTCCGGATTCTGCTATGCATGAAAAACTTCCTTGCTCAATCTCTACAATTTCAGAACCAAAGTCACTCTACGAAAACTGATTATTAGAGAAGCGGAGTAGATTTATAACAGCGACTCCAATTTTTAGCAACTGGATTAAATGGCTAAAGTTGGCTAAATTCGCGGGTCAATCCGGGGTTTTCTGTCATCCGTAGGTTCGATTTCTATTGGCGCTGGTACAACGGTGCTGCGGCGCTTTCTCTTCTTTTTCACCCCCATCAAGGCTTCATAATTCAACCACCAACACACTGATCAGACCTCTGACTCACGAACTACTCCATTTGATTAGCTACCATTTGGTCAACAACGTTGCAAGCGTACGCTTGACTCCCAAGGATATCAAATCTCCACATCCGAGGCTCAGTGCAAGTATTTTCGCGTACTCTAACCTGAGCCCTGCAATGACATGACCGCTGGGAACTGCCTTAGCTCTAGCACCCCGGTCGAAGGATTGTCAGCCCTACAGAGCTGGATCAAGAGCATGTGAGCCTCTCCATTTCTTTTTTGAGCATCAGAAATCAATCTTCCAACTTCCGGCTTGTATAGTCGTGATACCACCACAGGGAGTCTGACCTTGCCCGTCTCCAATTGAAGAGGTCGTAAAGCTCCGATTCGGTGAGGTGAGCATCTATATTTCGTTCAAAGCTCTGGGCCAATCTACACTACTCAAAAGAAGTGTTGTATTTGCAATTCGATTCGGGTAGAGCCACCAATATCTCGGTGTATACCTTTTTCAGACACGAAAAACGTCACTTTTGAGATGATGACTGACAGACGCCTCCTTGTGCTGCAATGCGACGTAGCGCCTTCTGGCCTTGTTGTCATGACTCTCGAGTCGCTGCACTCCCACTTCTGCACACTAAGAGCCGAAATCTAACGGTATCAAGGATAGCGCTCCTGCACAAAAGTTGAAAAAGGTTTTGGGTACTAGCCGTGCTGCAGTATGAAATAAGGTATATATCCAGGCAAGCTGGGAGAAATCCCTTCATCCTCATCACTTTCTCTCATTCCACCGTGAGAGCTCTAGTTGAACCCATCGTCAAGAATTCCTCTTGCAGTTCTGCGTATCTTCGTTCCTTCCATTCATATCATCTTTCAGCAAGATGGAGTCTCTCCGCAACAATCCTTCCCCAAATGCACCCTCTCAAATGGTCTCTGATGGCTTTTCCTCGCCGACGCAGACGTCTTGGTTTCGCTCTGATTCTGGTTTGGGAGTCATAGCAAGCCAGATGAACCAGATGCCCGTCTCAGCCTTGACAAGCCCGCTCATCCCCCAAGCTGCCCTTCCTTCTGCTCATGCTTATCCTGTTGACTTGCAACATCCTGGCTCTCTGGCGCCTAAGGCTAATTCCTGGCGCTCTACCACATCCGCTGGCATGTTTCCTCCTTCGTCTACAAATCCTCACGAGCAACACCGCCTAGTAGGGAATCATCCAACATTGGGCGTAGCATATCCACCTTCACCGTTTGCAGCTCCCAGCTAGAGTCACCTCTCTTTCTACCAGCCTGGATGTACCGGTGAAGCTTCCAATACTACTACCAATATGTTTGTGACTCCATTGATACCTTCACAAACCATGCTACCGTCAGCAGCTCCAACAAGTCCAGGTCCAGCTCCCAACCAGAGGTCTCTCTCTTCCTACCAGCCCGGATGTTCCGGTCAAGGTCCCAGTGCTGCCGCAAATCCATTTAGAACCTCATTAGTACCCACACAAACCATGCTACCGCCGGCATCTCCAATACTTCCACGTTCAGCTAACCCCAACACAACAGAAGGAGCCAGAAGCATGAGGGATGATGGAGAGTGGATTCGTCACAAGGGTGTCATATGGAAACTCTATGTGAAAGAGAACAGAACCTTGGAAGCTACGATGAATATTATGAAGGAGGACTACGGATTTGTTGCCGAGTAAGTCAACCTTTCGAATCAAGAACACAGCAAGGATTGGGGATGTTAATCATTTCACGTGGTAGGAACAATAAGTTCAAGCAAAAGCTGGATATGTGGGGTTTCCAGAAGAACTTGAAACCCAGGCAATCGAGGTTCATAAGACGCAACGCGAAAAAAGGACAGGTTGAGGGCAAGAAAATCGAGTTCCGGATCAAACATGGGAGAGTACCTCCTGCAAAAGTGCAGCGTCTCCTCAAAGCGAGGCAGGATGCCAGCTCGTCTGAGAGTTGCAGTATGCCTTGCTTTCCAACTTTGTACGTGTTCGTTCTAATGGTATACAGGTACCCCAACCGACATGTCATATGGGACACCCCGCTCCGAGTCGCTACCTCTTTCGCCCTGGATTCCTTCCAAGGCACGGCCGGGGCAAGCTTCAGCGAAGACATCCCCTACATTTCTTGGGAAAGATGGCCATGAATACGATCTGGAAGCGCTTGATGACCTCCATACACGCGCTATAGATGAGGCGGAAAATGAAAATCACGAACAAGCGCGTACGATGTTTTTGGAGACCCTCGATGGGTACGAGTCTCTTGCCGGTCCATGTCATTATTCCACCATCAAAGCATTGTCCTCATTTGTGAGCTCTTGCGAATCTCTAAACTCTTTTGATGAAGCAAACGACCGGTTGCGGAAGTCGTTGTCCCATCACCAGATGGAGCTTGGAAGACAGCATAAAAATACACTGGAAAGCATGGCACGTCTTGGACACTTCTACATGAGGCAAAAACGGTACGGGCAGAGCGAATCCAATCTCACGACTGCAAAAATTGGTCTCGAGGATACATTGCGCTTAGATCCCGAAGCATCCTTCATCGCTACAAAAGCAATCAATGAGGACCTGATTGAAATTTATTCGCAGCAAGGAAACCTTGAACGATGTGAAGAAGAATACCTCTCGGCCATCAGCAGACTCGAAGCCTTGCAAACGACGCAAAAGCACTACAACAACATAATTTACGATTACAAGCATAGTCTAGTTCATGTCTATGCACGGATGGAGGACGGGAATGACAATATCAATCTCTACCCGCCCCGACCACCTCCTCTCATCAAAGTCGAGAATTTACTTCTAGACATCTTAGAATTCTCAGAAAAGTCACCTAAGGTCACCTTGCATGAACTGTGCTCTTTCGATCAATTGAGATCGCAGTATCACTCGTTCGACGAAGACGAAAAGCTGGACGCTCTACTTGGTCGAGCTGTAAACAAGATCAGTGCGATTGTGGATGCAAAAACCCCCTCGAGTCGAACCTCATTTCAAAATAACCTTTTGTCGCTTGAGTTGGGCATAGCACGCTCGTATGCTAAATTAGGTAACAAGGAAGCTGCTGAATGGTGGTTCCTTCATCATCAAGCTGAGACCGAGCAGTCTTCAGGCCCAAATAGCATGGAGGTAATTAAGAGCCTCGTGGATGCCGCGCGGTTCTATCTTGACCAAAACGCATGGGAAGATGCGGAGCCATTGCTGCGTGATGCACAACGCAGAGCAGAGAACTGCGAAAATCTTGAGTCCGAGATGGCACGGGGACCAGAAAAATCGCTCAAAAGGCGGATCGCCCAGTGTCTCGCAGACCGGGTCTGGGAACCATGTTGTCCAGAATGTGGGATTTAACGGTCTTTGCCTGTTTCAAATAACGGAGTCAATCTGTGGTCATCGTATTTTGATTGATCAAACGGGAGTCTAATTCCACTTGTAGCTATCTCAAATTCAATGACAAAGACAACTAGAACAAATTTGCAGCTCAAAGGACAGGCTCCTCCACTGGATCTGCAACATTGAGATGATCATGCACCGTTGAGTGTGCAACTTTCAAGCCCATTCCGGGAGCCTGCGTGCATAGTTTCTGATCCTGATCTTGCCTACCTCGCCAAGCCTGCGGGAATAATGTATCGTCTGATACCCACACGGGACCAAGAGAGGGGACAGCACACAAGGGAAAGTCAACATGGATGACCGCATCGGCTATCGGGAGCAAGGCAATCTATTTTCGACATGTATAAAAGTTGAAAAAAGTCACGTTAAATCTTAGCGCGATCCTACCCTGCCAATTGAGCAGCTATTGGCTTCTCAGAAGTTGAAAAAAGTTTTACCATTCTGTGTTTGGAATGGCGCACTGCAACAGCAATGGCTGCAGCACCGTGCTGCACATGGCTTGCGCCTCTAGCAAAGCAGATTTCAGGCTGTGCATATTGGCCCGAGACTACAAAAGTTACCAAAAGTTGCTGCAAGTTCATGGAGTGCGTAGCGTCCCTAGGGGTGGTGGTAATGATGTGCCAGTATGGGTATAAAGTAGGTGGGAGACCTGCAAACATACAAATTCTTTCACCCACTTCCTTGGAGCTACGATATTTGGTACAGCGCAGTGTTGTACTGCGTCGGCTTTCTGTATGCCCTTTGCAAACTCACGTTGCAGATTAGCCTGACTAGTAAAAATTGGCACATCCCTCGACTATGTCATCTGAAGATGTGGAACCATCCAAGCCGGCCTTGAAAGCGCTCATCGGCTCCTTCACACGGTGGAAAGGAGACAAGGCTAGAATGAATCCATATCCAGACCGCTCCTCGACGGAGTCTTTTGAAGAGTACGCAGAGAAGCATAATCTTCCTCCAGACCCGAGATCCTTTGTGTTCATCGCAACTTTGCCAACAGTGGCCATCACAGACCTCCCAAAGGAAGAGCAGCGATGCAGTATTTGTCTCGACGACTACATCAAGAAGGACGGAGATAACAAGCTCGAAGTACCGACTCGCTTGCCATGCGGCCATGTCATTGGTAGCCACTGCCTTCGAAAGTGGATTTTCCCATACGGCGATGGCGAGCACTGTCCAATGTGCCGTGCTGACTGCTTACTTGAAGACCTGGGCCTGGACACCGCTGGATTGGCTTACAACAGTCTTGACAGCTACGAGACTGCGTCTGACGAAGAAGTCTGGGCGGATCACGAAGGCGGTCGGCCTTTGTCAATCTCGGATCGCGTGCGGGTGAGAAACATTCGATACCGTATCGTCGAGGAAAGACTCCAAGATGCGTGGGAGGAACTCTATTGTCACTATGAGATGCTAGCGGTACCACAGGGGTCTGAAGGAGCTGACTGGAGAGCCAATACCTTCGAAAATTGGCAGCAAAGCAAGGCCGTGATTGTCGAGATGGCGAAGGAAATCGTCGCGGCACGCGGGGCGTATGAGGCTGATCTCGAGACTGAGAGGGTCGAGCGTGAGAGAGAGAGGAGAGATCGTAGTGGGTCCGCATCAACGGAAGATTGATGGTAGCAAACTCAACGAGCTCGACGCCTATCTCCAAAATTAGCCTTTCTTTATAGGCTCACCCACATGCTTTCAAAGTGGATCCATTGTCTTGTGTGCCATTGGTCATATCGCACAGGTCTGCCTCGACGCATAAGAGCTCCAACACGGCATGAAGATTATATATCAATCATAGAATCTATAAGTTTTGGAAAATATTGAATTGAAAGAGAATTGATCATCGGAGCTCATATTCCCTCGCTCGCACGGCTCCACGGGCTCGTACGTTGTTCAGCCTGCTCGGATAACTTATGGATTTTCCGATTCCAGTTTCCCAGTCACTAGGAGCACGTGAGCTAAGTGAGTATGAGTTTCCATCATTGCCCTTCACCACTTTCTTATAGCTCAAGAATCGTTTCATGATGGCAGAATTTGCGTTCAAAAACGTTGAGCAGCTTCCGAAGGAATTAAACACTGGCTTGCAACTTCGCTCCGAATTTACCATGATTTCCGAGGAAATTTATCACCTTGAAGATCAAGAGGGAGAGGACGCCGACTTCCATGGCAAGACCATGTCTAAGACACATGGGAAAAAATAGAAGATCTCTTATGACGACTCTGCAACCAAGGATTTTTGGAAGGCATACGACAAAGATAACGGAGATGCCAAACTGAATGAGCAACTAGACGGCTACGAGGAACGACTTAAAGAGATCGAAGATCGTAGACATAAGCCCTCGACACTCACAACGGAAGACGCATTCCCTCTCAGCCTTCAGTACTGCAACTTCTTATGCTTCTGCATCTCGGTGGCTGCATTATGCAACCCTGTCTTTAATGGAATGGAAGGTCCGTCGACCTTTGACACGATCAGGTGAGTGCCTCTCTAGAACCCGACATTGTGCGGATACTCACTCTTTCATTTTCATAGTGAAAGCAATAATCGGTTCTCGGTACATTTAGAAGATCGCCTTATGTTTGAAACACCCGGCCATCCTTATATCACGATTCTGTCCCTTCAGCCACAGAAAGCTGCCACACGAGAGCTTCTGTATGCGGAGTTCTGGACTCTTTACTACTGGGCTGTGACTCTTGGCCGGTGCCTTGGGAATAGTGCCAGCTGTACTTTCCCGGTAAGAATATATTGCGGCTGTCAAACCTCACTATATGCTGACACATGTAGATACGCCTCATCTCAGTATGCGATAAGCACGCCCGTGTCGTATCGGCCGTGTTCAGTCCCGGCATTATGTGCTGCGTGGGTACAAAAACAGGAGACCCTATGGGTAAGGAGGTAAGCTGTAGGGTCCACATCGGCGAATATTACGACCTGTCTCAGCCAGAATCTTAAATATCTCTTGCAATGGAGATGATTGCACGGCCGACTGGGAATTGGACAATTTCGAAGAACCAAGCTAGGACTAGGCGTAAGGAGCGTAACTTCTGACTAATTTTGTTTGCTACTGGTGCTAAGAAAGAAGAAGAAAAGTCAGAAATCTTTATTTTGATCATCTCAGTGCTCGTCGTGACTGCCGTATTTCGCATTGGCCGATTCCTCTTCGATCACCTTCGTAGGAAAGAGCGCAGGAGAAGCAGTACAGATTTATACAGTTGTCAGACTTGACGATTCGCGACTTGAAGCCCTTCTGTTTCCATTCCCAGCGGACTTTGACCCGGGACACATGCCCAAGGTCAGGCAGGGGCGGTCGTGCGAGCCACAGACGCTTTGGACATGATCCAGGGCTGTAGAGCTTGATTCTGGGTATGATGGCCGGCTGGGTGTGGTTCTCGGCGACGGATTCTTCTTTCACGCAACTTCAATGCCTTTCCTAGGATGTTAATCCCACTTTGCGGAAGTCTGCGCGGACAGTCCTGGACAGCGACTAGTAACAGCCCTAATTAAAGGGTTCCTTTGGGGTAGATTTTTCTTACAATAAGATTTCTTTAAGGTATGATTCTATTGGAGTATATCTGTTTCAAGATTTTTTTCTTTGAATATGATCTCCAAAGGATGTAATTCCCTCGAAGCGTGATTCTTTCATGGTGTGACTTCCTCGGAGCGTACGGTTTTGGCGGCTGGGACTTTTGTCATAGACCTCCGTATACGCTACGACTGCTGAGCTTGATTCGGTCAATTGATAAGGGGTCACCAACAAAAGATTGACCGGGTAATCTCTCTTGCTTCAACTGAATTCGAATATGCCACCCAATGCAACAAGATGCAGTTATGTACACGCATCAAATCAACATCACAAAGCTCTTTCAAAACTCACAACTGCTCATTCACAAACAATCCCGCCATCCCCTGGCCCGTCCCAATACACATACTTGTCAGCAATATCTTTTTCTTCTGTCTCCGGCATTCGCTCAACCCCGTACAGATCTGTCGGGCACCCGTAGCTCCCAGCGGGTGCCCTAAAGCGATTGCTCCGCCTCTCACGTTCATTTTTGATGGGTCGATGCCGAGGACGTTTGTGCAGTAGACGGCCATTGAAGCGAAAGCCTCGTTAACTTCGATGATGTCGATGTCTTTTTGGAGGTTGAGGTTGAATTTTCCGAGGAGCTTGGGGATAGCGAGGGAGGGGCCAATGCCCATTATGCGGGGAGCAACGCCGGCAACGGTGGCGCCGCAGAATTTGGCGAGGATGGGCTGGTTCATCTTTTGGGCGGTGGAGCGCTTCATAAGGAGGATGGCAGCCGCTGGGAGAGGTATCAGAAGGGATGCTTGGAACGGAAGCAATTTGCGAGCATTACTTACCTCCATCGGTTACTTGGCTGGAGTTTCCACCTGTGCTCTTGTCGCCGTAGGCTGGGAAAGCGGGGCGGATCTTGCTGAGTGACTCAAACGTGGTGCCGTAACGCGGTCCCTCATCTTTTGTCAACGTGACTTTTTTCTCCTCGCCGGTCTTCGGATCTTTGACGGTAACGGTGAATGGCACGATCTCGTCGTCGAACCAGCCAGCCTTCTGCGCCCTCTCCGCGCGCTGATATGATTCGGCCGCGAATTTGTCTTGCGCTTCCCTTGATATATCAAAGTCTTTACCCACGTTCTCAGATGTTTGCCCCATGGGCTGCATACAATCCTTGGCATCTTGGTTCTGGAGAAGTGCGTCATGGAAAGGTTTCTCAAGGCGGTCACCGCCTTCCGACATGGATTCGGCACCAATGGCAACACCGCATTCGATGCTACCGCAACTGATCTGGTTGGCTATATCTTGCACAGCTTTCAAACCAGAGGAACAGAATCGGTTGACTGACGATGCGGCGCTGGTGGTGGGGAAGCCGGCAGCAAGAGATGCAGCACGGGCGATGTAGGCGGCTTTACCGTTCGATACCTTTGTTACGTCAGTGAGGATGGTAATATAGGTGGTGGTTTATACTTACATTCCCCAGGCAAACATCCTCTACCATTTGCGGGTCGATGTTTGATTTCTCGATAACTTTCTTGAGCAGCTGGTACACGATGAAGTCGAGCGGAGTATCTTTCATGCCGCCTTTGAAGCCTTTGGTCAGAGGCGTCCGTATGGCAAGTGTAATGACAACATCGTCGGCGTTCTTCTGGGTTCTGTTGACAATTGGTGGTCAGCAGACGCAACCGGACTCGTGGCGGGGAAGCGGCATACATTGTAGACAGTCCGCTTTTACTGGGGGTGAGATGGCTTAGAATGGAATTGAGTCTTTCAGTTGCCATTTTCAAGAAGTATACAAGGTGAGGAACGGCGGATGATGGGACAACTGTGGAGGAAAAAAAGAAGTTGTGGAAAGAGGATGTGGGGAAGAGCGTGACATATCTGATTAGTAGAGACAATGAGCCGAGGTCCAACTTTCCGAGCTACGGCAGTCTCTGCGTACTAAAGTGTACTCCATCTATCGGCACCTCCGGAGAACTCGGATTTACGGATTTACTACTTGGATGAAGCAAAGAGTTCGATATATACAATTTGTCCCTGGCTTGGTGATAGCGCAAACCCATAAGGTAGACATGCTATCTACAATAGATTTACACCATGATTGGAAGAAATCCATCAAATTGTTGGAGCATAATCTTGTCACGTCCCTCTGGAAAACATGAGAGAAGATTGCCCGAATGGTCATCTGCTCATTGCCATTAGCTATACCGCCCACATTTCTTTCTCCACCACCAGTTATCTTACCAAGGCCTCGCGATCTAATTGATTCATTACTAATGTTATCACTTAACAGACTTGAATGAAAGAAATCACAGTTTACAGCTAGCAAGGACTAGGGTAAATCCAAGCTTCACCACTGTCAAGTGACATCGCAAGTGATCAATATTACATCGTGCAACACAAGCCCATTTCAACTTTCTCTCATCACCAATATTTCTTAAGCCCACCCTACTGAAGACAGCCATCTCTTAGCACACAGAGCAAGTGTTGCTATCGTCAACTTCGCTAGAGCCGAGTCTTGCTTCCTGAGCTGGAGGTAGCGATAGTATAGTCGGTTCCCATATCACATCACTACACGGAAGAAATTAAGCTGACAAGCAGCCTAGCACAAAGAGACAAATAAGCTTGAAGCAATCAGCCATGCCTCCATCCTCTGAGACCTTCGGTATCCCCGAGCTATTCGAAACAATCCTAGAAAACGCTCTCCCGCAAGATTTGCTCCTTTGGCAGCGAGTCAACAAGACGTGGCACGCAGCCATCCAGCAATCGCCTCGAATCCAGGAGAAGCTCTACTTTAGAATCAAACCTTGCAAAGACACGCACGAGCAGATGGCTGTGGCCTGGAACCCTTTATTCGTCAACACCTTACTTGGGGAAAAATTCAAAGATCTCGAAGGCCAAGGTCTTTTGATACCCAGGAACGCCTTTGGTGGAAAAGCCAGCTACCCAACAGCATCATGGAAGCAGATGTTTGTTACTAGTCCAGCCATCACTGAGATGAGTGTTGATTGTCACAATCCAAGAGCATTGGTCCCTAAACCCATGCGGTGGATTGTTTGTGAGTCTGGAATCACAATCGGCCAAATAGCGGAAAATCTGACAGAGAAATTCGCTCTTGGTACTGAAAGTACTTTTACTGAGCCGGCAATTATCTGGGATCATAGATTTCATGATTTCGTATATTAGTAATTGGAAGAGCCTTGCTCACCTTGATCCTACACACAGAAGGACCACTTGCTAGCAGCAGATACCGGGTGATGGGGCCTCCTCGAAGAGCTGCAAGGGAGCTACGGGTGAAAAAGCCTTGCTGCGGTGTCTCTGGACTTGAAAAGCCAAACGGCATGAGCTAGTGCTAGAATAGCTAAAATCTCAACAATTGAGTCTCTCCACCTACACTCCTCATCACATCTATCTCAGACTGTCTTTGTTGCAAAGGCCGTGGGAGCTCCTTTGATACTTTGAACATGACTTCCTCTCTGCTGCTCGCACTCTTATCCCCGTAGCCTCCAACTCTACATGTCCGCGCTCTTGCATTGCATGTACACCTCCCACCCCCTTCCCACTCTGTTATAAGATACAAATATCTCAGGACAAGTAACCATAGACCGCCACCTACCCCAATTCCTCCCTTTCGAACTCAACCTCTCTACCTGAACACACAGCTCAAAATTCCCATCTTCTCCACCAACGCAACTAGCGATCCTTGACAATCATGCCACCCATAAAATCCCATCAGAAATCCAATCCCTACCCATCCATCACGCCTGCCGAGATCAGAACTCGATACTCCAGACCTTGACGTGCCTGTATCAAAATAGAGCTCAAGTGTTTATTCGCTGATCATGGCCATGGATGCCAAGGGATGATCTCTGGCTGGTGGGATTGCTACGACTGATCGGGGTTCGCGGTTTCCTGGGAGGCGTGGTTAGGGAGACTGCGATGATGAAAGAGAGGGATGGGACGGGGGTGTTGGTAGGAATACGGTGGTGATTTGATTGAGGATAGCCGAGTTGAGTAGAGTAGAGCGAGGGGAGCTAAGGGCGAGGAAGTGGAGGATGTGCTTTAGAGTAGAAGAGATATCAGCAGACTGGTTTTTCCCTTTGTGGATGGGAAGGCTATTGGTTGCTATTGCTATTGATGGGAAACTGACAGATCCTGAAGCGGGCGATGTGATTTCTGGAGGCAGGATACTCCCTGTGTATCATGGGAAGGGTACCGTCCGAGGAGTTGATGGAGATCACACGCACATCGCCAAGTCGTGTCCTATTGTGAAAAACCGGTGTAGGAGAAAAGGCTGGAAAGGAATACAGGCAGGAGCGAGCACCATGAAAGGCAACGTGAAATGTCTGTCCGTAGCTCTGGGAGTTTCATGTTATCGACTAGGATCCTCTCTTAGAAAGTATTTGTCAGGGCAGGGTAGAAGGCGCCGGCGCCATAAGGACGTTTTCGAACAGAGCAAGCATCAACAACACTCCGCTTAACCCCTTTCCATCATCTCCGTCCCCCACCCCCGAAGATCGTTCCGTTCCGCTCGTCACCACGGCGACGCGGTGAAGCGCTAAGCCGATTCGAGGTTTCCGACCTCGCGGTCTTTGAAACCCGGTACACATATGCTCAGGAAAATAATAGGTTTGGACTCGCTTAGAATGACGCTAGTTGCTGGGTTGCTTTGAATCCAGTCTGTAACCACTCCGACAGTCCTCCATCTTTCATGAACACATAGCTGCCGCTGGTTCAAGATGGCTTCGATGTCGGATTAATGAAGTGAGATGGTGCTGGTGTCTTTTGAGATATTGATGATCTTGAGTAGGATCTAGTGGTGCTCATGTGTAGAATTAGCGCGGAATAAGCGAGGTGTGTAGTTCGCTAAGCTCCAACGGTAATCAATTTGTGATCGATGCCGCCAAGAGCAAGCACGACGTGTCTGGGAGCTTGACAGCTCCCGTGGAGCCCGTGGAGAAGTTCCGCCACGTTACAGTTGCAGATTTAGCGATCAGGTCTGCTGGCAATCTCGAGGGTAAACAAGACCCTTTCCGAAGTCTCCACCTCCACGACTTCGGCTTTGATGTGGTTGCTTGTACTCATTTGGGTGCCAAACTCGGTCCTCCATTCCGTCACATCCCATTCGAAGCCGTGAGTCGTGATGATTGACGGCCTTCCAATCGGTATGATACCAACATTCTCCGTGAAATACCTCGGTCCCACTGGAGCATAGATGCTATTCTTTCCCTTTTCCAAAAGAAACATAACACTTTGCGCCGTGATCAGGTACAAATCGGCAATCGTTGATGAAACATCCTGAGAGCACGTATAGAGGTGATGTAACTGAGAGAAGGCCTGATCAGCCCTGCCACCCAGGCTTCCAAAGATCGCTACGTCAACTCCTTCCGTGGAAGATTTGTATTGATCTTCTGTCTTGGCTATCTGATCTCTTATATATTCAAGACACTTTGTCAGGTCAGTTGAATACTGATCTGGATCTTTGACAATCTTGACGTCCTTGCTTCGATAGTATTCCTCCACTTCGGGCTTTAGGGAGTCCAAATCTCCGCATATGGCATCAGGGAACTGAAATATGGGTCAACAGAATAGCAGGTAGCAAAGAACTGAACTACAGACACAGTCGGTTTCTTCTTTTCCAGCGAGGTGCAAATCGTTGAGTTCATTTGCTCCGCCATCAGCACATACAATGCAACGCGCTGAGGAATCATATCAGCTATAAATTGAACCCCCCTCGCTCTAGTATGATGAATACCTCCCATGCAGACATCAGCTAATAGATCCTTATTTTTCAATGGATTATTGAGTATAATAACACCATGCTGCCCAGTCACACTAGGACTAATTATTTCATCACCTGATCCACGGATGCCGCCGTGCGTGAAGCGTGCTGGATGCCATGATTTGGGCTCCTGGTCCTGGAACATAATTGCTCGACCTGCTGAGAGGTGAATTCGCTGTAGTTTTTAAAAGAAACATGGTTGAAAATTTTCGTGTCGCACACGGAAACCCCTAGAGTAATCCAAAATGATCTCAACCGTCATGGAGAGCACACGGAATATTCCGCTGACGAATCATCTCCAACCCGAAAAGTCGCTACTCCGTACTCTTCAAAACGACCATTCAGTGGTCCTACACCCTCGAGATTCCTCGGTTACCCTCCTTCCACCTCCCAATATGATAAGGCAAGCACCCCGTTGCATCTTCCGCGCTCCCATCCCCGCCTTCCGCTCCGCTCCAACCCGCCGCTTCCTCTCCACCGCGCCACCCGCGCAAAAGTCGCGAAGTTGGAAGAACAAGGCGACGAGACTGGGTTTGGCAGCCGGGGTGATATACTACTATAATACCAGCACATTATTTGCTGAAGAACCCCCATGTCCGTCCCCTCGTCCCCTCCACTTCCCCAAGACTAACAAACCCCCCAAGTCGCAGTCCCTCCCCCCAATTCCCCCTCGGACGAAACCTCCCTTCCCACCCTTGAATCCGTAAAGTCGAACCGCCAAGAGAGAACTCTCCTGCCCACGCCTCCACCCGAGTCCACAGAGCCGGAAACGCTCGAAGAACGAGAGCAACAAGCATCGGAAGAGGGTGCCTTCAACGAAGAAACGGGCGAGATAAATTGGGATTGCCCATGCTTGGGCGGAATGGCGCATGGGCCGTGCGGGGAGCAGTTTCGGGCAGCTTTTAGCTGTTTTGTGTTTTCAAAGGATGAGCCGAAGGGGATGGACTGCATTGACAATTTCAAGTGAGTCTCGACCCATTGGAAGCCCATGGGAGGCACGTTGTGGGAGAGGGGAAACGGCGACGAGCATGAATGCTGATACCGCGCAATGACAGAACAATGCAAACCTGCTTCCGCGAACACCCCGACATCTACGGCTCCGAGCTCGAAGCAGACGAAGAGGAAAACGCCCCGCCCGATCAAGAAACCACTACCCCTTACCCGGCTCCCGTTGCAGATCCAACCGATGTATCTATACCCGCAGCCGCGACGTCAGCGACATCGGAACCACACTCTTCGCCAATGCCATCTGCAGCTCCTGCGGCCTCGGAAGCAGGGACTACCGATACAGAGCGCGCACGGGCTGCGAAGCAGCAAGTAGAGGGTGAGCACGGTGAGCCGATGAGTGAGAGCGATGAGCTGGTGCCCAAGGCGGCACATGATGCTACGGGTGCTGTTGGGGGGAAGTGAAGGCTCTTTGGAAGAGGTGTACGATACTGTCTAGCAGAGCATTGAGCGGCATTCACACGGAAAGAGAAATCGAAAAGTTGGGGGGAGATAATGATGAAAGTAATGCAAATTCGATTTAGACTGTGGAATGTGTCGGCATAGTGCATGAGACGCTGCAGGAGGCCACTGTGTATGATATCGGCATTGGTACTACTCTCTTCTCTCTTTACAGACAAGGTATGAGCAATTGTTGGTGAAAAGCACTCATTAAGAGTCACGAGAGCTTGAATCACCAATCGAGATTCCATCAGGTAATATATGATAAAACTACACAATGTATCATCTCACCAACGGCATCACGACTGAGCAATCCCCAGCCGCCCAACCCTTTGACCAAAGTAATTGAAATGAGTCGAGACGAATTCTCCGAAAGCACGTGCAACCACCCTACCCTTCCCTCCTGGCTTCTCGTCTGTACGATACCCTCAGCATCCCCAGCAGGTATCTACTTCTTTGGGTACTTGTTCTTGAACAGGTATCTGCCGCAGTGTCAGCATTTGATACTTGCGACATCTCAAATTCCCACTAAAGGCGAGATACTTACTGGCTCAAATAGTAGTCGCCCACAGCCAACACGCCCACGACTCCAGCGGTGATGGCCGCGATTTGCCAATCGAGCTCTCCCTTCACGTGCTTGGTGTATGCTCCGTATCCCAATGCCGCGCTTCCAGCGACTATTAGCACACCATTGGCAATGACAACTGGGTTGTCTCTGTTTTCATTCAGATCCTGCCCGGCACTCTTGATTTCCTTCTTGGCCTCCTTTGCATTCCTCTCCGTACGATTCTTTGCTGACTCGTAGTTCTTGCTTGCGGAGTCAGCGAATTCGGAAGACTTCTCTTTGGTGTAGTCGGCTGCCTCTCTGGCCTTCTCTTTGGCAGTCTGGGCGTAGTCGGAGGATTTCTCTTTGCCGGTTTCGGCAGCTTCGGAGGACTTTTGCTTGGCTTTATCGGCAGTCTCGGATGTCTTCTCCTTTGCTTGGTCGGCGGTCTCGGAGGCTTCTGATTTAATATGCTGTGAGTCTACGTCCGTGAAGGAGGAAGACGAGGAGTTTAAAGAAGGGGGTGCTGGCGCACGGCTACCGGTTGGCATGTCAGTATTTGGCATTCTGGGATTGAAGTGTCAGTGCGGGTATGGGGATGTGTAAATGATTTGCTGGTGATGTATTGACGCTATTTGCAGTGTGCAAAGCTCGGAGGTGGGGAAGAGTCATTGCTTTTCGAGAAACTCGGTACATACGCCTGCAGCTTGTTAGTGCTGAGATTGTCCAAGAGAGAAAAGCTTGGAATACTTCTTCTGGTGACTGCTTAGGTCCCTTTTGTGCAGCTTGTGCGTACGACATCTCGTTTGTGGCTGTTGTTGCTTGAACTTGATTCAAGGAGTGCCTGCAGTTGACCATTAGTACAAGGCGATAAGACCGCCATGCAGAGCAGACTTACCTTTCGATGCTGTGCAATCGGTGTCTTACTTGGAGCGCTATGTGCAGGGGTTTAAGTGAAGGCAGCGATGACTTGTTTAGGGTCTCGTGCAAGTTTCAAGCTTGAGAGTTTCTGCGCTGGCTTGGCAAAATGACATCGGTCGGCGCTTACCGCGCTACGACTTTTCCCGATCAAATTATTTTGAGCATTTAATCAAGTACGAGGAGTACATCTATTCTTACGGAAGTTTCGATCGAAAGTCCTGGACAGCATTGATAACCGCCCCGAATGGAGTGTTTCTTTGGGGTATGGTTTCCTCAGAACATGATCTCCTCGAGGGGTGTGCCCATTCTTTGAAAGATGCGAACCCCTCAAAGCGCGGTCTTTTCTGGGTGCGATCCCCTCGGAGTGTACTTGGAGGTAAGGAACTTTCGGTACAGACCTCTGTGGTAATGATGGAAGCTATGCCTTCCGAGTTGGCCTGTTAGGTCCCCTGATCCGGCCTGCGAGCCAAACAGTAGCCTGTCAGCGTGGAATGAACCACTTGGAGACTGCACTCAAATTTGGAAGTGAATTGTCTGGCCCCAACGCCACGCTCGAGTTGTAATCCCTCAGATCGATATTATACAACAATTCTTCTCTTCTTTACCTGTTGCCGGTTACCGAAGGTAGTGTATGACTAGCCAGCAGAATGCAAAGAAGATAATCGCCCCAGCCCAAAAGATCCATTTGTCTTGTTTCGCTCTCCTCTCAACCATCCTAATTGTGTCACCACTTACGCCCAATGTGTTAGCCACACTGTACAGCTTCTTTTGTGTTCCTTTGAGCATCTCTCTTTGGTCCCCCAAATCCCCCAAAACCGCTCGCCCTCTTTCGAGATACTCATCTAATGCAGCATTTGTTGAAGACATGAAGTTCTGTTCACGCAGGGCGTGTGTTTCTCGGGTGTAATCCTGTGGAGCGGCGCCAAATGATAGAGACTGAGCTTTAGAGGGAGCAAAGACCGACTTTTGAGGGGGCGTGGATTGCGAGTAGGGATTTTCGGGCGTTGCGGTATGATGCGGGCGGCGGCCGAAGAGCTCAGTGCGATTTTGGGCCGTTTGCTGCAGGCGAGTGAGCATTAGCAATGGGAAAGCAACGATTTGTTCAGCGAGTGGAGGGCTGCAGAATTGCATCAAGCCTTACACTGTCTTCTCGGTCCTTTTTTAAGCGATCAAAACTTTGTTTGTAGTCTGCCAGCTCGACCCGGAAATTCTTCAGGCGCTCATGGGCCTTTTCTTGTTTGGCTGGGTTAAGCTCCTTCTTCGCCAAATCTGCATAGTCGTCTAACGTTCGAGACAGCGAAGTAAGTGAGGCAGATATCTGGCCTATGCAGATTGGTCAATTTGATTGCTGTCTGATGATACAATCTCCCATCGCTGACCTTGCAGTGCGGGTGATGAAGTGCCCGGTGCATCGGCGAAAGCATCCAGGTCACGGCGCAGAGAAGATGATTGCTTGAGAGCAGAATTGAAGAGTGAATTCTACAATTTCTGTTAGCCTAAGCTACCTTTTGCGGATCGGACAATTACAGACCATGTTGACAAGGGAAGTAAAAGTGATGGCAACACGTTTCAGACAATCTGTAGACTAGCGCACAGGTGAAGGCACTGGACGGGAGCACCCGCCGCCACCAGAGCCGCCAGTGGCTCATGCAGATGTCCCTGATTCTAGAACCTTTAGGATACAACTTGGGCCAGCGGCCATGCTCGCACACTGCTCCTACCAAGGTTGGCACCAAAAGTCCTGGACAAAAAGGATTCTTGAGCGAAAAAGGGTCTTAGGATTCTGGGCCCTAGAGAAACAATTCACTTGGACTCTAGGGATCGACCCTCAGAAAATGGAGCCCGAGTGCTTTCAAGGACTGTTTGAGGGTTTTGTTGAGGTCAGTAACCTTTTGGGCATGATGTACATGGCTTGGCGTCCAGGGCTTTTGGTGCCGACCTCCACAGACGAAGAAGGGGTTTCATCAGTAGATGTGCAAGTGATGATGGTTGCGGTGCTCTGTCGGCGATTTACTTCGGAGGAAAAATACCGGTCTAAGACAAGACCGCTAGATTGCCAGGTTTATTTTGGAACAACTGACTTCTCAAAATGACGATGACGACAAATGTCCCTCGCTCTGACTTCTGGCAAACCCTTAATCACAAGTGCGATGGCTTCTTCCTCGCTGTTAATGCTCACATATAATACATATAATCTAAGATGAGTCTGTTTCTCGGGCTCTATGAAAACACTCGGATCTGATACTTGGTAGAGGATCGATAAGCTTTCAGCCTTCATTCGCCGATTAAAGCCCGACGCTCTTTCCATTTATAAGTCTGCCGAATGTTGAGGTGACTACTTGTGACCTGTTGTTGTCATATTACGTTAACAACAGAGGCTGACCACCAAGCGTACTGAAGGCCTAATCTGTGTCCCAGTCGTGGTGAACTCCGAGAGGTAGTCATCTGCCCTGTACCATACGCAGACTGAGCAGAGAGTCTTCCTCTTCATCCTAGACTATCTAGACTATACTGGCCATTACCCACATCTACCATCATGCATCCAGCAATATCGAAGTCTTACATCTTGCCGGCCATTCTCCTCAACCCGATCCTATTCCTCATGAGTCTTAATACCATACTTTCTCGTGTCCTACCGCCAATTATTGTGGATGCTGCGAAACAACCTCCGCCGTACTCAACTTTCGGTCCTTCGGCCCAACATCCACACCTTAACATCCACTCTTCAGAGAAGCTTTGTTGGAGCTACACTTTCTTGATCGTATGTGCGCAGCTGGCAGCCTTTGGAAGGGTCAGTGAATGCAGGGAAGAGAGTAAAGTGAAAGTGAGGATAAAGAGGGAGAGTACACAGGCGAAAGCTGGCGCTCATAAGAGACACGGAAAATTTGTCTATATGTATGGTAATGGTCACGCCATTGGGGCCTTTGAGAGTGGTCTAGGGGATTCAAAAGACGAGCTGCAGGCGGATGTTTCACTCGGAACAGATCCGGCGAGGCATCTCGAGGCGAGCGACGAGGACTCCACTAAAACCAGCGATTCGGAGACCATACTTTGACATTTTCCAAGGCTCTTTTTCCTCAGCGTGGCGTTCCGGAAAGAAGAGGATTAGAAATCACAAGCCATAAAGTGGAGGACCAGATTCTTCTCATGACTCATGGAAGTCATGAATCGAACCGTCGGGCGCAAAGTTGGTAGAAGCAGCATGGTTTGGAAGGCTGCAAGTTTAGAAATACCCGTTATGCAGCAGCAAGAGAAGACTATGCATCACAAACTTGTCCCACGTCGTCATCATTTCATCTACTTCTCGTGTCTGGTCGTGGGGAAGGTGCACTGATCAGACCCTGACATCAGCTCAGTGAACAAATTACCCAAGATTGGTATAGACGGAGCTTCTTATTTCCACCTTGTTGCATGTGCTAAGGTGTCCCAGCACCAGCGCGGTCCGGAAGCAGTATGCAGTGTCCAAGCGTTAAGGTAAAAACGGAGTAGTGTAGTATTCTGATTGGTCCCAGTCCAAAGGAACAGACAAAGCTGCTTGACATTGAAAGTATATGGTAACCCATCATCGGGCCTCAAGTACTCAAATAGTAGTTCCCGGGTGGTAACATGCGCGCTGTGCGAATAGGATCCATTCAACAAAGTGCGTTGAGCCTTAGCTGTGAGTGTGAAGTGTCAAAAAATCGTGGAGTCAGTCGTTGGCTGGTCCGTAGGGCTGAGACCCCTGTTGTACTTCAATCTCCATGAAGCGCTAACGAGCCCCCTTAAGCCAAAAATCTTGGACTTCTGAACGGCAACAGAAATCACGACACCCCTTTGATACCCTTCCCACATATCCTTGTGGCATCATTCGCTTTGTTGTATTTCATTCCGTGGTGTCATTCATTTGCGCAACCTCTCCGTCGACGTTCACGGTAAGTAAACAGAACAGGGTCCCCACAGCTTGGCTTGCATTCGCGTCCCGCCTAACGATCCTACGTCCGTATAACCATCGAGTACAGAATGCAACAAACGAGCTCCTGCTGACTTTGAAATGGGAGAACAGGCGACTGGTCACTTCTACCTGATCCCTCCTTCCACTCCTTGTCGAGTTCCTCAATATGGGTAAGTTTTTCCATCACAATCCAGAGTGCTCTCTGCCTGCAAACAGTCAAATGTCACAGCATGACATGAGGCGGGTAGCCAGTACCAAAGGCAGCGAATATGGCGTCGAAGGCGGAAGTCGCAGATTGCCGACGCTTTCATCAACGCTTAGGAATGAACGAAGGTTAAGAAACATTTCTAATTTTTCTATAGCTACCAATGGACCATCACCCCAAGCGCCGAGGCAATCCTCAGTGCCCCAAAGTGGCCCTCCAGTACCAAATGGAAAGCCCACATCACCATACAATGAACGTACCAACCCAATGAGCCCCACTCAGCAGATTGCCTCTCAGACGGTCAGCTCCAAAGACCCGAAACTAGCAGCACAGGCGGCTAGTGACATGAGGAATGTTGTCCGGAGGAAGCTTACAGGATACGTTGGTTTCGCCAATTTGCCCAACCAATGGCACCGCAAGAGTGTCCGCAAAGGGTTCAACTTCAATGTCATGGTTGTTGGTAAGTGGCCCGCACACAGTCCAAGGGCAGCAGAACTGACCGTCTTAGGTGAATCCGGCTTGGGAAAATCTACCTTAGTCAACACCCTCTTCAACACCTCTCTTTACCCACCAAAGGAGCGAAAAGGCCCTAGCCTAGACATCATTCCAAAAACTGTCTCAATCCAATCAATAAGTGCCGATATCGAGGAGAACGGCGTGCGTCTACGTCTTACTGTGGTGGATACCCCAGGCTTTGGTGATTTTGTCAATAACGATGACTCCTGGAGGCCCATTGTTGAGAACATTGAGCAGCGTTTTGATACATACCTGGATGCTGAAAACAAGGTCAACAGAATGAACATTGTGGACAATCGAGTGCACGCATGTGTATACTTTATCCAGCCTACAGGTCATTCGCTGAAGCCATTGGATATTGAAGTGATGCGCCGACTCCATACCAAGGTCAACTTGATTCCGGTCATTGCTAAATCGGATACTCTGACGGATGAAGAGATCTTGTCGTTCAAAGCAAGAGTAAGATCGTGCTGGGTCTTTGAGTAATAGGTGCTAATTGTCCGTTAGATCCTGACTGATATCCACCATCACGCAATTCAGATCTTTGAGGGACCACGCTACGAGTTGGACGATGACGAGACCATCGCAGAGAACCAGGAGATCATGTCCAAAGTTCCATTCGCCATCGTAGGTGCAAACAGCGAAGTCACCAGCCCAGAAGGTCGAAAGGTGCGCGGACGTCGCTACCCTTGGGGTGTCATCGAAGTAGACAACGAGGACCATTGCGATTTCGTCAAGCTGCGACAGATGCTTATCCGTACGCACATGGAAGAGCTCAAAGAGCACACCAACAACGCGCTCTACGAAAATTACCGCTCCGACAGACTTACCCAAATGGGTGTGGCGCAGGACCCAAGCGTGTTCAAAGAAGTCAACCCAGCTGTGAAGCAGGAGGAGGAGCGTACGCTTCACGAGCAAAAGCTAGCGAAGATGGAATCGGAGATGAAAATGGTCTTTCAGCAAAAGGTTGCCGAAAAGGAAAGCAAATTGAAGCAAAGCGAGGAGGAGCTATATGCTAGACATCGTGAGATGAAGGACCAATTGGAGAGGCAACGTGCAGAGCTGGATGAGAAAAAGTCACGTGTGGAAAGCGGACGGCCACTGGATGAGAAGACGAAGAAGAAGGGCTTCTCGCTTGGAGGGAGGAATTAAATCCCCCAATGCAGCCTCGTTGTGCTCATATCCATGCGACCTTCTATCTGTCCTTTTGCTTATGGGAGGATGTCGATGCAGCCTTCATTCGGTTCTCAGCATTTTCTCGATATCCCCGGTCTAATTTCATTGGTACTAGACTACAGACTGGACACTGTTGAAGACTAATATTGAGGAAGAGCAAGAGGTAAAATGGCACGTGTCTCAAGATAGCTTTCTAAGGTGGATTTTCTCATGTTCTTCAGCCCATAGCCAATATTCTTTACCTAACAACTCTTGCTCCAATAAGGGTAGGAACCTCATAAGCTGGCATTCCCTTGACTTCGGGTGACCTCGGGAAACGTGGCCAGTGGAAAAAGACCAAGCATTTCCTAGGTCCATTGATATATTAGAGGACACCTACTCGTATACGCCGTAGTGTCTTGTGCTTTAGAAGTATCAAGTAGTGAACACGCAGCATCTTGTGTCGCGTGTCAACAAGCGTCTGGTGCGTCATTCAGCAGGGCTGGGAAATTTAGAGCTTCAGCCTGACCCTGTTAAATTCACGGCTTCAAAATTCGTACACCTTTCCTCCAGTCACCACATCACTACCTCAAAGACATCCTCTAATATCGCAACCTAAGAATCCCAAAGCTTTGATTCATCAAACAATTGAGGAACAATGGCTCCGCCTCCTTCCACCGGCTCATTAGGTATACTTCGCGTTCCGTCAAAGTCGTTGCCTTTCGGAACCTATGCTTACCAGGACCCTTCTTTAAAGGCGAGCGCTTCATGCATCTTGCACAGACACTTCAGTCAGTCCTGGAAGCTCTGCAATCCCTTGCCAACATTAACGTTCTTTCCAGATTCGGCTGGTTCGTAGGACATGTGACGTTGCTTCTCTGCACGCTCCGCTATGGCATATCCTATATCACTTTCCACCCATATAGTGCCTGGGCTCGGTACTCTTACCGCACCGCTTTCGTGGCTGCGGCAGCCACTTATGGGATCGTCGTGTATAAAGCCTACCGTGCACGAGCACGCGCTGGTAGCCGTCAACAAGGTGGCCCCATGGCTCTAGCTGGAGACGAGAATGTGCAATATCTAGGTTTGCAGAGCTCTGACACAAAAGGGAATAATATCAAGCTAAAGTGCTATAATTCTAGCAATGGCACTGGTCTGGCTTTTCGCCCGCCAGATTCCACTCGCACTCCTTCCATTCATGGTCTATTCCGTCTTCCACGTGGCGACCTACACCCGTACCAACATCCTTCCCACCATCTCAGGCCCACAACAATCTCCCGCCAGTGCTTCACCAGGCGGCCGCCCAGCAACCAAAGCATCCCCTACAGCCGATACTATTGGCAAGTTCGTCAAAGAATACTACGACTCCTCTATGATGCTTGTTGCCAGTCTCGAGATCTTCCTCTGGTTCCGCGTTCTCTTCTCAGCAATCATTTTCACTAAGGGCAGCTGGATCCTCTTGGGCATCTACACCGTCTTCGTGAGGGCTAGATACAGCCAGAGTAGCTTTGTACAGGCGGCTATTGCGCAGATGGTTGCGAGGATAGATGCTTTGGTCGCGAACCAGAGCACACCCCCAATTGTGAGACAGGGCTGGGAGACGGTCAAGGGAGCAGGGAGACAGGCTACTGATGCTACGGACATCAACAAGTATGTTGGCGGTCAGCAACAGCCAGGAATGAAAAAGGCACAGTAGAAGCAAGAAAGCACGAAAGGAGAATTGGTTGTGCGGCCGAGGTATGAAAGTACCTGCTATGAGCGTGGTCGTGCTACATGATTTCACCCAATCCTCTCCACGAGGTGCCATGGGACAGTCAAGACGAGAAGGGCTCATGAAGAACACGCGGATTCAATAAATTCATGCAACTACTGCAGCAGGGAGGTTCGGAGCTCGCTTACCCTTTCCTTTACTTATTTTCTTTCTCTGTGGCGCTGCTTTTTGCAAGCAAATCAAGTGCACTTGTACACCATGCACCATCATAGAAATTATCAAGACTCCTGAAGATAGAATAGTTACCGTTCAAATTGAGATCATCTGCGTCAGAATCGTTGATCCGTGACTCAAACCTGCCGCTCTAATAAACCGGCACACGGCTTCTGATTCTGAACATGCGCCCAGCTGACAACACCCATTCCGTTGGGAAAACGCAACAAGGGGTCACCGAAAATTCGCGATGGGCGTGGGAGCATTTAATACTTCCTGCATATCTACACAATAACTTTGTCATTACTATACCGAAACTAATGATACGTCCGACCACCGCCTGGAATTGACTCTCTGCTCCACCCCACCACCAAGCCTCGCCATGACTTCCCGAGCCTCCTCGCATTCTAATCTTTCCCCTCCCGCGCACCGCACAATATCCAATGTGAGCGCCAGGACCGGTCATTCCTACCACTGGCCCTCCTGCCAGCAAGAAGACTGCGAACATGGGCAGCTGAGTCCGCACGCTAGCCGCCCTACCTCTGTGGACTCGAACAAACCTCGAATCACTTCCTCCAATGACGGCAATGACAATCCCCAACACACTGAGTCAGGTAACGGAGGTATGTTTGGGGGAAGGCATGCTGGAGGGACGGATCTCAGACATGGCATTCTGGGGGATGCGCTTGTCGATGGGGTTTTAGGATCCGGGGCAGGTGGTCAATTGGATGGGTCAAACGACGGAAAAGGTGGCAGAGAAGATGAAGGAGGGCAGGGGGGTCAAGAGCCTATGAGTACGACGCAGTGGTTGGCTAGGAGGCACGGTGTGAAGGGAAGAAGAATAATGTATGTCCTTGTCCTCAAATTTCAGCCTAGAGATTTAGAAGAAAACCAATGGGGTGTGCTTAACGCTACTGAAGGTTTAGAATGATTACTGATTGTATGGGTCTTGCACAGGTATCTGGCATACTATTTCCCCTTCCTACAATGGATAACCCAATACAAATGGTCGTTTCTCAAAGGCGACCTCATCGCTGCGTTTACCATGGCATCCTTCTATATACCCATGTCTCTATCCTACGCCTCCAATCTTGGCCACATACCGCCCATCAATGGTCTCTACTCTTTCGTCTTCAACCCTTTCATCTACGCGCTGCTAGGTAGCTGTCCACAAATGGCCGTTGGACCTGAAGCTGCTGGCTCACTGCTTGTGGGTACGGTGGTGAGAGGTAGTGTCGATTTGGGCCACTCCAGTGATGAAGATGATGCAAGACATGCAATCATTGCAGGCGTTGTGACGGGGATGGCTGGTGCGATCATATTCGTTGCAGGTTTGACAAGACTTGGATTCTTGGACAGTGTGCTTTCCAGACCTTTTCTTCGGGGTTTCATCAGCGCAATTGGATTCGTGATCCTGGTTGACCAGCTAATACCTGAAATGGGATTGAGTCGGAGGGCCAAACATGATCCCGGAGGGGCGAGCCACGGGAGTAGTGCGGCGAAGATTATGTTCTTGGTTACGAGTGTCAGGTATGCGCATAGATTGACTTGTGGTGTCGCGTTTGGGAGTTTTGCCATCATTATGGTTTGCAGGTATGTTTGGGGCCTTGTCAAATACTACGATCATTTTGCTAACAAGGAATAGGCAACTTAAGAAATACATGCAGCCGCGTCTCGCGTGGGTGGCTTACGTGCCGGACCGCTTCATCGTTGTCGTTCTGTCGGCGGTCTTGACTTGGAGGTTTGGCTGGGACAAGCATGGTCTCGAGATCCTAGGAACCATCCAATCGAGCACTGGCTCACCGTTTCCATTCCGATGGCCGTTTCAGCCTTCTAAAATGATACACATACAAGAAGCCATGAGTACCTCGTTCCTTATCGCGCTGCTTGGATTCTTCGAATCTTCGGTAGCAGCCAAAAGTCTGGGACCCGGAGGAAGCAAAGGACTGCAGGGTATGTCTCTTAGTGCTAATCGTGAGCTTGTGGCCCTCGGCGTGGCAAATGTAGTGGGTGGATGTTTCATGGCCCTGCCGGCTTTCGGCGGGTATGGGAGGAGCAAAGTGAACGCATCGACAGGTGGCAAAACTCCGATGAGCAGTATCATTCTAAGTCTTGTCAGTATCATATGTGTTCTCTTTCTCTTGCCGTATTTCTACTACTTACCGGTGGGCTCAATTCCCCAACTTCGCCTCAGTGCCATCACTGATCTATCCCCCAGAAAGCCGTCCTCTCAGCAATGATATCCGTCGTTGCCTATTCTCTCATCGAAGAAGCCCCCCACGACATCAAATTCTTCATCCACATCCGTGGCTGGTCGGAACTTGCTCTCATGCTCCTTATCTTCGCCGCCACCATCTTCTACTCCTTGCCCCTTGGCATTGCCTTGGGCGTCGGCTTCTCTCTTCTCTCTGTTATCCGGCATTCGACAAAACCGCGCATTCAAATCCTGGGCAAAGTACCAGGCACACAAGATCAATACGAGAACGCGGAAGAGAATCCGCAAGCCCTCGAATTCATCGAAGGCTGCCTCATCGTCAAGATACCTGAGCCCCTCACATTTGCCAACACCGGCGATCTCAAGAACCGCCTCCGGAGACTCGAGCTCTACGGCACCACTGCCGCCCACCCTGCCCTGCCACGCGTTCGAGCACCGGAGCACAACAAAAACATCATTTTCGACGTCCACGGAGTCACCTCGATCGATGGCTCAGGCACACAGGTACTGACTGAGATTGTAGACGGATATATCGACAATGGCGAAAGGGTATTCTTCTGCAGAGTGCCAAAGGAGACCAGTCCTGTTTATCGGATGTTTGAGAAGAGTGGGATCGTGGGACGATGTGGGGGACCGAGGCACTTTGTCAAGAGCGTTGACGAGGCGCTTCGGATGACGGAGATTGAAAGTGTGACCGAGTTTTATAGAGATCATCCCGAGGAGGGAGGGGCTTGAGTGGGTTGATCATTCTACTTTTTTTTGACATAGCGGATATGATACCAATGAGTAAATGCATCAGTCTTAGGAGGAGGCTTGGATTCTGCATGAAGCCTTCATGTAGCGTTCTGTCATTTCTCCGAAGGGGCTGCTGTAAATTGCTTCTGTATCGCGATAATCTAGTCACGATGACAAGCTATCCATCACCTTCTGGACCTTTTCCGTATTCCAAGATGACCAGTGATTTGTTCAAATTACTTTTGCATTAGTATACCGTACCTGTAATTTATGTGCTAGATAAAGCGATACTGGATTCGTTACTAGTGGTATTGGTACAGCCATTCTTACCACTTGACTTTCCTACTTGTATATTTCAACCAAGGTGGCGACACAACGTGACAGCTGAACGCCAGGCAAGCGGTCGGGGACACTGGAAGCTCTTCCTGTTATAACTATTATTTCTGGAAGGATGCATATTTTGACAACAAGACTGGTGCAGGCTTTGTCCTCACCAGCGAAAGATAGCTCCTTGTTTGGGGCTTGTCATATCCCTGTTCCAGGACTTGGTACCGCTTCGGCCGCCTCTTTGTGCACCTTGACTGCCTCCGTGTCAAACTTGTCGCGGAACCCTTGAGACAACTGTGGTCAATTTGACGCCTGGAGAAGAGTGGCCTCTAAAGTACACCCGACGGCACGAGCGCGTATACCGTTTCGCGGCAACTTGACCACACAATTTCCTCTCTCGCTGAGATACTGTTGTCAGTACTATTTCAGACTCTCGGACTTGTGCGCATGCTGATGCATCAAACTTGTGCCGCCATGTTGTATCGGAAAGTCAAAGCCTGCTCCTTCAATGTCCAGGCACCCAAAAGGGGATCGAAACCGCAGTAGCGACACTGCGCGTATTTTGTAAGTGAAGCAATGGAGCGGACTTTGAAACTGGGAAAGTCTTGGAAATTCTGAGCTGTGATGAGTGGACAAATTAACTCCAGGCGTTGCTTGGCATAAGAGAGGCTTTCCCTGCCCTTTATGAATCCAACCAAACAATCAACCATCCCGTCCCATCTCAGCAACGAAAAAAAATAGAGATCAATCAAACACCCAACGGCCCACGTACAGAAGACTCTTGACCCCTCGAAAGAAACAACCCTGGTAACCACTCAACCCTCCCTACCAACCCAAAAATGCTCCCATCCGTCGCCATCCTCCTCTCCCTAGTCACCCTGCTACCCACCGCTCTCAGTGCACCATCCCCCCGCGGCAGTCATCATGGTGGTGGTGGTGGTGGTGGCGGCGGCGGCGGCGTTCTCGCTCTCGCATACGCCGGCGGCACAATCGCAGCCACTGCCCAAAACGGCTACAGCAGCGACGGCGACGACCCGCCCGACTCCGGCTACGGCGCCAGCAGCACATGCACCTACAAAGGCGGCAACGCGACCGCCGCTTACGCCGCCAGCTCGGCCTGGATCAGCAGCATGACGGGATGTCTGAACGTCCTGAACGCGGACAACTGGAGCGGGACCTCGTGCGCGCCGCCGACGGGCGGGGTGACGTTTGGGTTCTACAAGGGCGAAAACGACTATGCGGATCCGGTCGATTGTTTCGAGCGGTGCGTTGGATGTCTGTCGTCGGCCATTGATGCGGGCCAGGCTGTGACGACAAAGTGTCAGTATGAGTATAGAACGAAGAGGTCTGTGACGGGGTATAAGACGCATACATGCGCTGTCGGGTATGGTGATCATTTTGCCCGCAATGACTAAGGACTCCTGCTGACTTCAATCCCTCACAGATACGAAATTGGGGGATAATGAGGGGTGACCGGCGCTACCTGCGTGGTGTTTCTGTCGGATACGTCAGGTGCTGGCATTTGTGCCTGCTCGGCGAGCATTGTGTAGGACGTGCGGCGTTGTCATCATCTGCCCTCCTTAATCGTCTCTTGTCCAATAGACCCATTTAACAATAGGTAATTAGAGCAGAGGTCGAAAGAAAGTACTTCAATCCACATCCACCCGGTCCACAGTCCCAAACATATCTCGAAACGGTAAGCCTAAAAAACTCAACCTCTAACCCACATCCAGAACAAAAGAGATAGAAAGAAAAAACAAACGACGAGGGAACCCACATCCAAACCCCCCAAAAATCAAAATCCGGACCACAGATTGAACCCTTCATGAAAAAAAGGGGTTTTCGATTATTGATTGTTCTGCTTAGCTACCGGCAACAAAGCTACTAATTCGCGCCCAAATGCCGCTAATCTTCATGCCACACGCTACCATCACTCTATTCATGTGCTCATATCCTAGCGAGAGCCAACGACTTTGCACCTAATATGTCCTGAATCCTACTCTGTGCTCTTTGAACTGAAATCCGAGACACAGTCAGTACACGGGACCTTGCAACAGTATCTCCAGGGCGTGGTAGAGCAAAAGGAAAAACTTACATCAAATACCCCTCCAACACCTCTAAAGAAACCCTCTCCAATAACCCATACATCTCTCATACCATTCCCTCCCAATCCTCCTCTATAAGGAGCCGATCGGCCTCTCTTGCCATCATGCACGACCTCATCTCTCTCCTCTCGGATCCCCATCCTCGTCTCTACTACTGCTCCGACGCAGTATCCACTGCCCGCCTCCAGCCTGCCGAGACTGAACTTGCCACCCGGAATGCCAGACCACTCCGCGCCACGACCTCCTTGCATAAATGGAAAAGGGGTTCCGCTGAACTCGAAATTCAACGCTGGTGGATTGAGGCAAGGGAAGACGTAGAAATTTGAAAAGGGAGGAGGGAGCGGTCGTGAGCCCGAAACGGAGGCGTAGAAGGCTTTTGCGGCGAGTGGTGGGGCGAGGATGAATGGGCTGTTTATCTGTACAGTATCAGCTCTGGTTTGCTTGGGGTAAACCATTGTGAAGAGAGAAAACAATCGCTGGTGATTTACTTACATCGATGACCACGGCCTGGTTCTGCAGCACTTTGCTGCCATCGACCCATACTCCCCGCATCAGCAACTGCCACCATCCCTCCGCACCTTGCACCCCGGTCCAGACCCATCCCGTTTCCCAGTCCTCTCGTTTCGCTACGACCTCTTTACCGTGTCTGCCCTTCTTCGCTAACGGCGCTAAGTTCGCATCTGGGACCATCTCGCTTTTTTCTGTCCCTCCTAGCTGGTTCAGCGCATTCTCAGTCTGGCTGATTACCATCTCTATCGCGCTGGCAGCGGTACCTCCGATACTGAGTAATCCGTCTTGGCCGTTGATCAGCATCAAGGAGAAAATCTGATGCTGGATGACTTCCTTTTCAAGTAGCTGTTTCACCAATGGCATCGAGCCGGTCTGGGTGAGGTGTTGGGATGGTGCAAGACCCAACATGCTGCCAGAAGGTCCAAGCGTGCTGCGGGAGAACTTGGAGGGGCGACAGTATGGAAATGAAAGGGGCAGTGGATCGTCGACTGATGGCAGGGTGAAGAGGTCGGTGTGATGGTAGCAAGTTGGGTAGGGACGATCGAGCGATTTCTGGGCCGATTGGGAGAAGTAGTCATCATATCGGCTTCCCGTGCGACTGGTCGTCGTGACGACGTAGAAGTCATAGATGAGCATGTTCAGGTCCATCTCGATCTCTTGCGGTGGATCTCCAATCTGGACCTTGGCATACCTACACCGGGACGAAAAGGAATCAGCAAGCCATGCACACGCTTCGAGATCATCACTATTTGGATGGGACCGACCAGATTCCGTCTGCGGCCACCTCGCCCATGAGCGCATTGGGATCTTTTCCACCCGCGTCATTGTTCTTTGCCTTCCTGACCAGCTTGTTGCCTTCAACCTCCCTCTTTGTAAGATTGAATCTCGCTTCCGTCTTGTCGAGCTCTTCGGCGAGATATGTTAGATTGACGTAGTCACGTGCGAACTCGGTCGGAGCGAATTTGCCACCTCGACGTGTGAGTGTGAAGTGTAGGACTTGAGCAGTGTCGAGAGAGGGAGCAGCGAGAGTGAAGGACAGAAGTCCCGATGTCAGGGACAATAGTGGTAGAAGATGCATGATGGTACTGTATCAGAGCTTATAATATGTTGGAATGATGGAGCGCTTTTCTCTGACTTTAAAGAGAAGTGAGGAAGGCGCGCTTCTTTGCTTGGATAAGTCACGGGCTTCAATGGATTCTATCAGTTGCAAACCCCAGTCCTTTCCACTCGCATTTTTTAAAGCAATGTGCATCTCTTACTTCTCTTGTCTCCAGGTGGTTTGACCTCAACAGAATTACCTACTTTATCATGCAGGAATTCTACCACTCCAGACGCCATCACCACGGGATCTCCACCCCAAACCGATCGAAAAATTTGCCCGAGTCTCCTTTTCTCAACCTATCAATTAACGGCAAGATCCCCCTCGCACTCTCTTCCGCACTAATCGCCCCATCTTCCTTCACAGTCACCAACCCGCTCTCGACCCTTCCCGGATGCACAATCGCAAAGATAGTCTCCGGAACATCTATCGAAAACGATTTCACCACCGCGTTGACCGCCGCTTTTGACGCCCGATACGCATATCCGCCACCAGTATTAGAGCCCACAGAACCCATCCGAGAACCCATGATGATGACTTTCGACCCACCACCAGCTCTCAGCTTGGGCAGCAGAGTCCTAATGAGGAAGAACGTGCCCACTGTGTTAACCTGGAAAGTCTCCATCATTGTCTCAGCAGTCACTACGTCCGCAGTCTCCGCTTTAGCGACGTCATCGCTCCTCTGAATCGATACCGAAGGCTCAAGGCCCCTCACGCCAGCGCTATGGATCACGAGATCTATATCCTGGACATCACGAAGCTGCGCGGTCATTTCGATCTCATCTCTGACATCAATTGTAAGCATGTGCAGCGTGTTCGTCTCGCCGTTGCCGACCTCCTTACGGTACGCATCTGCTGCTTCGAGAACATCTTGGGTAAGGGGAGACGAAAAGCTTCTATCGACCGCGAAGACGGTGTTATCTGTATTTTGGATATAGGCTTTCACGAAAGCTTTGCCTAGGCCTGAGGCAGCGCCTGTGATGAGGATACTGGGCATGTGTGATGTTATTCCTGCTGCACTGAGGGTCCAGTGGAGTTGAGTATCGTTTTTGCTAGACTTTACAGCCAGGACAATTTTGCGGATACGTTAGCAAGACGCTGGGTTTCAAAGACCAGGCCTCGATGGCTGGGGAAAAGGCGACGAATTTTTGCCCTCGACCGCTGCGGCCAACTCAGTAAAGATGAATCTGGTCTTCGCACAAAACTCTGCCAAACGGGCGATGCGATTGTGCCTGTCACAATGCTAAGGCTATGCTGAGGAAAAAAAACCAATTAAAGCGGTCCCTATTGATGTACTTGGAAACGCTGAATAGGTTTCTCCTATGTCCTCTAAGCCTCAGTATTATATACAGTAATAAAACTAGGTGTTTCATAGAGTAATACGAGAAACCACCGGCGGAAACCTTGACATTTTTTACGCGATACGACACTGGATTACGCGCGTCTTTACACCACGTTCCCATAGATGAAGGTGAAAAGTAAGCTGCGTGTCTACCGAGGAAATGGACTGTGTCTTTCGTTGTCGATTCCAGGAGTTTGTGGTGTTTGCGGTACTAGAGTATACTAAGATATTCCGGCCAGCGTCAAGAGATTGTGGGAAAATGCTAGTCAGAGAGTAAGGGAGGGTAGGAGAAGAGGAGTAATGACATTTACACTCCTCTTTACGGCGGAGCCTTTGAGCAGTGTGGTGTCTAAAAACTGTGACGGACCTTCTGCGTATGCGCGAGTATGGCCCATTTCGTCTAAGATCGAAAAAGGATGTAAACACATTGCAAATTTCTGCTCGGACATTCGCTGCGGGTATCGGGCAATAGGAAGAGGAAGAAGAAGAGAAAGAGGTCCTCACAAAGTTCCCAAAACAGAACAGAAGGTCTGATGCCTGACACAGATCGATCAGGCTTGGATCATGAGTATAAAGAAGACGTGCAATGACCAGAGCAGAACGAACTCCCGGGTGGATGGTCCGAGGCAAAAGCCGTGAGCGGAGATGTGAATCGAATGCCAAACGTCAACGCCATACTCGTATTTCATCGTTCAGCCCAGATATATGGGAAGTGGTACCGTTGCGAAGGTGCCCAAGATGCATGCTGTCTCGTCTGGTACCGTAAGTCTGGTCCTGAGTCAAGGGTAATACTTTTATACGATGGGCCATGGCAATCAACACTGCCTTGTTTTCCAACGGCAAGCAGAGTACCGCTATAGATGACTCTGGAGATATTCTAGACTTATCCTCGTATTTTCCTCTTCCTCTTTCTCCTCCTTGTTCTTCCAAGAAAGGCTTTCTCACTTATTGAGATGTCCGGAGCGGCATAAGGTAGAGGTATCTGATTTGGGTGGGATAGATAGATCAATTATGGATGCCTCTCCACCCTATTTTTTTGCTGCTTTTTGGACACCCAGGAACCCTTTTGGATGCAACGATTGCTACCTGATCCTGGAACATAGTAACGCGGCGAATTTCGCTCTCCAGCCCTCCCAACCTTTCACCAACATCCTCCACACTCTCGCCCCGCCTATCTCCTCCCATGAGCGCCGACAAATCTATATTATTGATGACATTGTCGGCTATCCCTCCCTCGACCCCCTTTATCTACTCCACCTTCTCCCGCGTTGTAGCGCAAGTCGAAGGTGGCGACTTTATGATTATCCAGCGCGGACAGGAATTCACGCAGAGGCGCGGTGAGTATGCCGGTTTCTCGGCTTAAGCAGCAGTGGCTGGAGTGATGGCCCGTGGCGGAGATAAGCGATTGAAGCTAGGAGCTTGGATGCTGTCAAGGGACCAAATGGTAGCTGGTTGTCGCAACCCTATCAGCTGGCGATGGCCCTTGCAGAGTTTGCCGACGTATCAATTTTGCGCGCTGAGATTGTAAGCCTGTCTTCTTTAAATGGGAGCGCGAACGTCTCGACGGGGCTCCCTGGACCAAATAGGTTCCGGAACGCGAAAAGCTCCCTCGACCAAGTAGGCTGAAAAACGCATCCCATTAAGACTAAATCCTTGTAGACACGCGGAACCTTCTGAGGGACTCTCGATACTAAGTAGGCATCAGAACGCACAAGGCTATCCGACGAAGTACGCCAAAGTACGCCACCCTTTAAATAACATGTCTGCAACCAGCCGCGTCTTCAGAATGTGCTCCTATCACCAAGTAGGCTCTAGAACGCTTGAAGCTATCTTGACCAAGTAGGCCAAGATACGCCTCGCATTATGTAGAAGAAAACCAGCTACCGGAGGACCTACCACCGCCAAAGAAGAAAGGCTTACCGACGTGCAAATTTGTGCAGACGGCCGCTTGGCCATATCCTTGCATTTAGGGACTATCCCAGTATTTTGCCTTCGGAATTCACAGGTTCCATTACAGCTTTATTGAAAAGATTCGAAATAACAAAAGCTAGAAGGACCATGAGAGGGGTCTGCTAGGTAACGAGCAATTGCGACGGCGCAGGTGAAAATAATTGATACATGCTGGGTCCAGTTCTTCACTGCGACGGCGCCGCCTACCAGTCTTGCGTAAGGTTGTCCCTGCCTGAACACGTCAGAGTGCGCTAGGGTCCCCGGCGTAAGCGGGGACGAAATGTTCTCATGGGGCCCCCGAAACCGAGTAGGCTTCAGTGATGCACCAGGCCACCTGACCGAGTGGGTCGAGATATGGCTCCCATTTGAGATGAGATTCCTTGACAAGAATTTTCTCATGAGGCCCCCGAAACCGAGTCATAGAGCTTCATATCCACAAAAAAATCAGGAGGTCCCTGCTACAGGGATTCTGCCACATCCTTTTCGACCTTCCAGTAAACCATACGGAGATATCATAGAGGCCTAAGGTAAAGCAATGACATCAAGGGAAATTGGAAGGATAAGTAGAAGAGCGTGAGGAATGGGAACGATCGAATGTAGAGGATCAAAGGCGATTAGCGGACCAGCATGTGGTATTGATTATTTCTTGCACGATATGAAACCAGAAGACATGTCTATACCATATTTATGCCTTTGCTCAAATCCCGCTCTGACTGTGAAGAAACAGTTCAGAACTCGCAAATATCGAGAGTCTCCTTCCAGCCTTGCTTCCATCCTTCAGTCGAAACTCCTGCCCGGAGCAGTCTCCCTTCAAAATCAGACCTGTCCTTGAAGCCGTGTGATCTCATATCCCTGATTGTATTTGCCCCAGCCTCGCCAAATGCTTTTTCTAGCGTGGCCCAATCCGCGGTATTGATTGCTAAACTATTCGTGTCTGTAGATGGGAGACGAGAGAGAAGAGGCTCCAAGATACCGTAAAACACTTTGAACATTGTCATATCTACCACAAGGAGGTCCTTAGGAATATGCTGGTGCTCCTCGGGTGATGCTACTTTGCCGGTCGAAATGAGAGCGGTGATCAGACGATAGTCTTCTTTGTTTTCGATGTTTTCCGCACGTTCCCAACTATCCCTGTTTTTCTCGTGTTCGTCGATACATTTCGCAAATGCCATGTTGCCCTCCTTGTCTTTGTATTGCTCGACTATAAGCAGTTTCATAGGCCTACTGCGAGTTCGAGAAGGTCCAGAGTCGTCAACGTCGTCCATCTCCTTGTCCTCAGGCAGACACGTGTCAGTAGTGATATCATTAACAGCTTCTTTGCACACGTAGAATCCGTCGCCAAACCGAGCGCCGGGTGCGTTGAGGTAGCAGTTGCCACCCGCGAAGTCATAAGTTTCTCCATTTAATCTTCTCAAAATTGATGAGCTGTCGGGAAATTGCTTCGAACAGCGTATCAGTTCCGGAAGCTTGGTGAGGAAAGTGATATTAATATCTTTTGCCGCGCCATATTCTATTGCGTTGTATCGCCGAGACAAAGGCCATGGATCTTGATTTGCGTTGGCGCAGAAACTGTTTATAAGAGCAGCATGGGTGATGGCGAATTTCTCGAAGCCTTGCCACGAATCAGGAGAGGACTCCAGAAAACTATAGAGAGCTAAAAACCTGTCGCTATTATCGTTTGCTTTTCTGGCGGTATTAACGAGCAAACGGAATGCGATTAATGGCATTGTAGGAATGAAAAAGTTCTTGTCGTGAGGAGATTCTTGAAGGACTATTTGCGAATTCTGCTGTAGGAACTCATATGTAGTTGAATCTGATGGGAGAACACGCCAGGTCGATAGGACTTGCTTGCGAAGCATAATGGCATCTACCAGAGGTCGTGCCAACGCGGGGGCCTGTACCCAATGGTAGGTTTTTGCGACTCGACTGGTCTTGACTTCTCTTTCGACATCACTCCAGCTGATATTGGCAAAAGTAACACCTTTTTGAGCGTCAATGATTTTGTTGATGAAGACTTCGATAAGTCGCGGTAGGCCACCCAGTTCGGAGAGTAAGACTCTACAATCTTTTTGACATCGCCAACCAGCGAGACCTTCAGTACTATCCAGAATAGCAGACTGTTGAGCGAAAGTCAAAAGGGAAAGATAAGTTGTGACGATTTCGGTGCCACTCGTTTTCGCAGCAGTATCGAATGTACCCATGAGTGTTCCTGCCATAAAACCGAAGATTTGAGAACTATTCATAGTCTGATCGAGCGTCCCGATCAAATTCGCCATTTGCATTTCCGCACTTGTTGATATCGTTCCACGTTCCTTGAGTTTATTGGCTTCGTCGACCGCGACCACGCTTTTCTTCTGGGGATCACCTCCAAGCAATTTTATGGCATCTTTGATCTTGAGAATATCCTTTAGGCCTTTGGCATCTAGGTCCTGCAACCAATCGCTGAAGCTTGGATTGTTCTGGTCCGAGTGTACTAAAACTGCGTGATAGAGTATGCGCATGGCAATAGATCTCTCTGCATGCTCGACGTCTTCCATTGTATCAAACTTGGCAGACAGATTCGACTTACGATTGAAGGTGACGTAGTATAGAGCCTCAAAATCCGGAAGTAGATTTAGTAATTCCAGAAGCAATCGAGTCTTTCCACCGCCAGGAAGACTGCTGATAACTGCAACCTCGGTCTGAGACTTGCCGGCCCTGGAAACTAGAGTTTCAAGACCTGACCGGATCTTGTCGGAAATGGTGAAATGCATTGTCGCGCCGGTATCACTGAACCCGACTGCGCTCAGTAACTTAGACCGGTTGGTTCCCCATTGCGAGCGACTGAATGGGTTGGCGAGGATTCCACATTCGCTCAGATATGAAGTCCAGTCACTCATAGAGGGGTTATCGTGCGCAGTTTCCTTCGAAAGCATGACGAGGATGATGGATTACTTTCTACACACAAGTGATCTTAGTTAAACAAGACGTGTTGGTGAAGAGGTTTGAGTGAAAGATGCGCTTACCTTGAAGAGAGCTCTAAGAAACGCTACAGTCTCGTCGAATGATGAGTAACATACAAGGGTGGCTCTGCTGAGAGATGAAACACGCAGTGTGTTTGGCTGTCGACTGTTTGCTGTTGTCTGTTTTGTGTTGTGATCTTCAACGTCAGCGGGGGAAAGTCCTGCACATGCGCTAAAGCTCTTGGCACCATCCTCCATCCCATTGTTCACCGACCAAACCTCCCCCCTTGAGACTCACTACAATGAGCCTCCTCGTTCTGCCAAAAATGCAATTGCCAATGAGGCTGGCTACGTTCACAAGTACCCTCAGGAACAACTGGCCTTTGAAATAAACGGTATCTCGCTGGAAAGCCGTCTAACAACTCATTCCGGAGGCGAGGGCAATCAACAGTCAGCGGGCAAAGGGGGCTACAGATTCCTATACAGGGAAGTTAGAAGGGCGAGTGCGTTCAGGTTCAACCCTTCTCCGCGTGCCTTAAGTTCATCGTTGACCATTTGTGCTTTCAGCTCGCAGGACCAAGAACAATAAAAGTCACATCCTAGCATACAAGGGTGGTCCTGTTGAGAGATGGAAGGCGGAAGCTTTTCGATGAGTGGATCACCTTACACCTTAGTGTTTAATTACAACACTCACTTGGCTGTTGTGTGTGCAAGATCTTTTAATGTGGTTGTCGAAGGGACTCTTAGCTTGGCATATTTTGCTGGAGCTGTTTTGAAAACACTTGAACAACATTTTCGTGACGCACTCAGATTTCCCCCGCGTTTTTTGACTCCTTTAACAACTCAGTCATCTACTCATTTTGTTTATGATAATTCAAAAGTCCCTATTTAGCCGCTGATATGGGCAACAATTCAATATTTTGTGATGAACACAATCGAATCCACTCATATTTCCGGAGCCACGACCCGAGAGACTCGTATCACAACAACTTTCCTGGCTTTCCAGCAAGAACATAATAGCTTTGGTCGATTGAACGACCAATATAGAAATCCCTCCAAGTATGTGCGACTCGCTGCGACAATGAGTGCTTTTCAAAACTTCGATTCCTCAGTGAGTAGCGTACTCCTTTTACTACTTAGCAAACACTATTCCAACTCAAATGGATTAACATCTTCTCCATGGGAGGCATTTCTTGACCTACTCGGTCAGGTGGCCTAGCGCATTCTAAAACCTACTCGGTTGCAGGGGCCCCAGGAGAAGATCCGGTTGAAATGACGCTCTCTTAATGAGACGCATTTCTTGACCTACTCGGTCTAATGCATCGCTGAAACCTACTCTACTCCCTGCACGTTGCGCATGTAGAGGCTGAACCGTGCCAGAAACATCTCACTATACGGCTGCTTGGTAGATCTAGCACGCGAGCAGGAGGGTGGGCTGCGGTGAGGCGTGATTTGCGTCTTTGTGATTCGCGTCGTTGTGATTGGCACCTATAACGTCGCTCCAGGGCCACCTCTTGCCAGCCCATGCTGCCTGTAGTAACTCTGAATGATGCTGAATAGAAAGAAGAAGGAAAAGGAAGGAAGAGAGAAATTATTAGTTGATAAATAAACTATAAAGGCGAGGAGATAGCTTGGTGGAGGGTATTTGGTTGAAATGTATCAAATGGCGCCTCAGCACCCTGTTGCCACGCTGGTGTAGACCCTCCACCTCTGACTCTTGATTGCCCACCTCTTGACCGTATAGACCCTCCTCTTGTAGATCCTCGTCGTGGTGGTCTGGTAAAAGGTCTTACTGGACCTGTTCCCGCTGGGGCTGTAGCTGAAGCTTGCACGGTGGCTAAAAGCGGTGATAATGTTGCTTGTTCAAGTTAGTTCATTCTAGATATTCATAAACAAGTATATATAATATTATTCGTTTAAAAGATAAAGCGTAGAACATGCCGTGCACATACTACTTGTGTGAATCGTGTGAGTGCGATGACTATCAAGAAAATGTGTAACTATTGCCAGGTACAGGGGGCTTTACAGGCGACTACCTCCGTAGCCAGGTAAATAAACTACCTAGCACGATCAGCAGGCTAACCCGAAGGGGATTAGCGTGCGTGACAGGCCTCCTCGGAGACGCCGACGCGTCCCATCTTAAGCCGGTGTTTACAACAATATTTACGAATATTTTATAAGTCAAGAGCTTGATGTTACCATAACTATGACACGACATACTGCGGCGACATCACAAGTGGCAGAAGAATAGACAACTATCTGAAGAGTCTTACAAGCCTTCAAGATACATGTGAGCACGGGTGCTTCAGAAAGAAAGAGCGAGAGCGAGCAGAGAAGCTTTGGCGAGATTATTCACAGGAAAGTACTCTATAATTTTAACCCTTATTTGAGTGTTAGTTACCCCTACAATCAGCTACTCCAGGCTTAATTAGGCGCAAATTCCCTTGTTGGAGGCAAATCGCCACCTACTCGGTCGAGGTTGTCTATCGCGATCTATAAACCTACTCGGTTCAAGACGTCCTTCATGGAAATCTAGTTAAGAAAGATTCACTTTAAGGGAGGCAAATAGCGACCTACTTGGTCGAGATTGTCTATTGCGATCTACGAATCTACTCGGTTCAAGGCGCCCCTTAAGATAATATTAGCTGAGGGGATTCGAGCTTCATAGGAGGCAAATCGCGACCTACTTGGTCGAGATTGTCTATTGCGATCTCTGGACCTACTCGTTTCAAGGCGCCATGTAGAGCTCTAGCTACACTTGCCTCTGTTAGGAGCGCGCTAATAAACTCACAGATCAGAAAATCGGTTCAGAAAGCTCGTCGTTCGATGAGCATCGAGCCAGCAATACATCGCATCAACAACTCCATCAATTTCAGCGGTTTCCACGGTTATTTTAGTGGCTCGTTCATCAATTCAGGAGATATTTCCCAACGGACAGATCCAAAAGCATCACGAGCTAAAGACAAAGTCAATCGTATTCCTCCAAGACAAGACGACCACAACGGTAACTTCAGTGACTCCATTACCAGTCCGGAACTTGATTCTCGAGCGCGAATCTTAAGGCGTTAGAGGACGAAGGCAGTCGATCGTGCTCCTTTAGGGATAGGCGACAATACGGGGATACTGATAGAGCGCCTTCGGATTACCTAGGCAAATTTTGAAGAGTCACTTTTGCCAGGTATACAACAATCTTGAAAACGGTGATAGGTTGAAGCTTTCAGTCTTCCGGCAATTGCTTGAAGAGATCATTTTTAATTATTTCAAAGACGAAGCCGATGTTTACGGCATTCCCCATGTCCCAGATCATACCTCTTTATGACGAAAATATCATGTTCATCTTCGATGACCGGGAAAGACAGGAACTTTACCGTGCTGTCGACCCGCTACCAGAGCTGCTTCAGACATGACTTGAACACGCAGATCAAGTGTGCCTCCCAAGTAGAACATTCGGTTCAACTTATCATTGTTAACATGAAGAGAAAAGGAAACTCTGACAAGTTCGTCATGGTTGTGAATGATGACTTGTAAACCCGTCGTGTCAAAGTTCTGCTTACCTACCTTAGTGCATCTAATGACTAATCAATCCAGCAACATACAGCACCTGATTGAGGAACGCGTAATTCTAGTTTGGCTTGTCCCTAATACTACGGGGTACATCTTTGTTTTTGGGATCATCCTAGGCTACGTATCCTTTTCATCTCTTCTGATTGTTAGCAAATTAATTTCAATCCAGCTAGAAAGGTAACATCTTATTGAGAAATTTTTCTCGACCGCTTCGGTTGGGTAGCCTGACGTACTCTGAGCCGCTTCGGTGTACAGATGCCTCAGAAGAACACTTGACGCCGAGGAAGCTACATCCTAGGAGGAGGTTTTTCTCAACCGCTTCGGTTGGGTAGCCTAACGTACTCTGAGCCGCTTCGGTGTACAGATGCCCTCCTAGGGTCGTCGTTATTTTTGTAACGCTTTGCTAAATATTCTCAGGCTAAGAGGACTATGAATATCCGAAAGGTAGACACGGCTCGCAGTGGAACACCGCTCGCAACATATCATAACACCTTTCATGGAGGCCAAACAGACTTGCATTTTGGTGATCGGTCAAGCGGCCCAGTCTCCAGCCGGTCAGTATTAAGGACTGTACGCGACTCGCAGAGCGACAGCAGTGTTGATGACTTGAACACACCAGATACGTTCTACAATAATACCTTTCGTGGAGGGTAAAAAGGCTTGCAATGTGGGAATAGATCAAGCGGTCTATTTCCCAACCCGTCAACATCAAATTCCGCGGGTGACTCGCAAACATATGGCATTGTCGATGAATTGAATGCACCAGAAGAAGAGTATGGGTTTGGCACCGTCGGTATCCCGAATTTTTTCTGTACAGACACAACCCGGAAGCGAAAGAGGAGGAATACTACTCATTCGCCACGTTCACACGTCGATGACGCATCACAAAGCGTCGAAGAGGGTGATGTTGCATCTACAGATGACGACCAGAGTACTTTTCGAAAGCCTCCACGCGACCCGAGACCCAGCGATACCGAGGACCACCACGAGACCATTGGGGTTGGGCAAGCGGCAAAACAGCGACCTCAGAAGCAAACGCTCCCCAACCAAGGCGGCTATATAGAATATACTAATTCTACACCTGTAGCTTGAAAAGTAAATGGTTCTTAACGAAGGCGACTATATAGACTTTGCTAATAAGAGGATGGTCAAGCTACGAAGCAGAAGCCACGGGGGTGACTCTGGCAGGTAGTACTTGTGCAAAGCTATTTATCTAGTAAGTCCTTCACTAGGTCACTAGATCGCGCGTTCGCACTGCGATTTTCAATCTTTTGCGCTTGTAATTGGGCGGTCCGAGTTCGCGGTGGAGTAGGTGATGGCCTCGAAGTTAATCTCCGATGCTTGAGCCCTTCGTCTTCCTCGTCATCTTTCTTATTGTCTTCATCCCCATAAACGTTCATATCTTTATCATCACTATCGCTGTTGTCCGCGTCAAATAGGCCACATCTTTATTGTCTGCATCCTTATCGTCCGCATCACCCTTTGCCTTTTGATTGTGCGTTCGCCCATCCTCGGCTTTTGCCCGTGGAAATTCAAAGTCCTCTTTGCTGACAGACCCGTCCAGGTACAGCGATCGTCCCCGAAGCGTTTGGTAACTGGTGATGAGAACCTGCGCGCCCGTGGCGGGGGTATCGGGTTGCGGTTTAATACGTGGCGAGATCCCAGTAGTGTGTCCCCAGCGTCTGACCTCGACGATCCTGTCTCCCAGTAGTCTTCGATCGGAACCAATACTGTACACAGACCGTGAGGAACCAGGTCTTGAACTCTGTTATCCACACCGAGACAGCATTCGACCGTACAACAATCAGCGTTGGCTTATTCTCCCGCAGAACTAAGGGATGCACTTTGACCTTGCGAACAGTGGCGTCCTTGTTAAGATGCGTTGACTGTACTGGAGTGGTGGAAGGAGGAGGGGGATTGTCAACACGAGTTGACTGTGCCGGGGTGGTGGAAGAAGGCGGGAGATTGTCAACACGAGCTGACTGTCAAGAGAGGAGGGGAGACGCATCTTGCATAACCACGTCAGCTGCGACATCAAAGGGGACAGTAGGGGGGAACAGCAATGGGGCTGCGGCGAAGGAGCATCAAATAATGCAGATAATGATCTTACCGAGGCCCACACTGCTGAGCATGAAAAATCTGGCCGAGGTGTTGAGCAGCCAAGGCAAATACGAGGACGCCGAAGGGATGCATCGATAAGCATGGATCGATCAAGGCAAGTGTCATTCATGCAGCTAGAACGGAGCCCTAGGAACCCAGTTCCTTGTACTCTCTCAATTTGAGTCGAGTCGCTTCTTCTTCGACCAGTTACTTGAGTCCTTTTGCTTCCGTTACCTGAAGCCTATTCATTCTTAGATTTTGGATCGTCGCGGTGAAGCTGATTTCCGACCTCGATAAGATCAGAATGCATACGGACAGCGAACACTACATCACGTTCATTACGTCGCTTGGGGTATACAAGTAAAGAGTCATGCCATTTGGGTTGATCAATGGACCAGCGATTAACCAGCAATACATGACCGATGACTGGTTCGAGTTTCTCGATGACTTTTGTAAAGCCTATCTGGATGATATTCTCATCTAGCGTAAGACCAAAAAGGAGCAAGTCAAGCGCGTGCTGGGCAAACTTCGGGAATCTGGCCTACAGGTGGACGTTATGAAGCACTGCGCATCCTCGGAGGAAACCAAAGGCGGGATCCTGACCCCACTGTCATCTCGCGGCAAGACTCTGCTGCCACGTTCAAAGTATTCACCTTCAATCGCCATGGCGGTCCGCGGTGAAAGCATGTTTCAGATTTTGCCGTCTGCAGGTCAACATGAGTGTCTAACGTCGAACGAGAACCATAGCGAAAAGATAAGAATAACGAACATTCGAAATATTCCCAATAAAAAGGTTGTCTGGATAAGTGAACATAAGGTAAGAGTTACTAAAGACAAAAACACTGAGGAGCTCTGGCATTTCAATATCAGAGCAACTTCCAGAGAAGTAAATGTCGCTACTTGAAAGTTTTTTCGCGCGCCGCTTACTCTGCGCGCTTTTCGCACCCTAAAAGCTGTCAGTACTCATTCAGTCAAGCACAGCGACCGGCATTATTATTCTTGAAGGGCCGCCGAATCCAAGCAGGAATTCGGGATGCGCTAGCCGACCTGACCAAGCAGATTCAAGTGTGCCTCCCATGAAAAAGATTAAACCAGTGGAATCGAAGATGGTCGCTGTGATATGTGTAGGGAGACAGTGTGAAGGGAACTTACACGCAGTTGTCGAAGATATGTTTGCACCGTTTTTCGGTCATTCTCGGTGAAACATCTGTGAGCGCAAGACTCTTTCACAAGTTGGAGGTCCTTGATATATTTTTATTCAATTGACCATGATCATTGTACCCTTTAAAGAAAGATTTCAAGTTGTTGTAGACCCAATCACGTCGGGCCGCCGTTCGAAGCTTGTGAGGGATTTGATCGTGTTTATTGCAAGATGTTGCAAAATCGTTCATAGTTGTTGTATATGGTTTCTAGGAGGTCAAGTAAAAGTCAAGTAGTTTAGTAAGTTGAATAATATTGATTTGAAAGCGAAAGGTGCTAGTGGGTGAAATGCAAAACGATAATAATAACAATTAACAAAGCGCACGGCATATTCTTGACACTCATATTTCGCCGAATGACGCTTTACTCGACTGAGGGCTAGCGGACTCGGCTTACTGGATTCGGTAGTTCACGAAGGTCTGATGATGCCAACTTCCCAAACAATTTGTTCAATAGATTCTTTTTCTTGTCGATGTCCACAATTCAAGATCCAAGGAGAGAGTTTGATATGAGCTCCTGACTTTGCTCCTTCAAGTGCCGGAAAAGAACGTCTTCAATTACTATGTCCGGTCTCAACGTCAACTTCTCCTCTTGAATCTGGTTTTCATGATTTTTAGAGGAAAGAATTGGCTTCTGGGCAACCTGCTGCTCCAAGATTTCCTTATCTACTTTGGCGAGTTCATCACGAAGCTTTTAACGTTTGCTCTCTGAAGCTTTAAGCTCGTCCATGGATGCATGAGACCTCTTCTTGCCAGCATGGTCTGCATGGCCGCCTTGGTTGGGGAGCGTTTGCTTCTGAGCTGCAGTTGTAGGACCGCTTTTTACCAACCCCAGATTGATCGCTGCGCTTCCACCCCCCTAGATTGAAAGTGTTGCCGGTGATTGATGTGATTGATGGACTGGTAGTACGTTGCACGGCCTTGAGTCTCTATAGTACTATTAGTCAAGATATACTCATATGTGGCGTACAGAGCAACGACATAGCCCATGTGGATTTTCGAGAGGGGCGTCCGAACCCAGCAGGTTCTTAGTCACGAAAGGCAACTTGACCCAGCAGGTCAGAGAATACCTCCCACTCAAAGGAAGCTATGTCGACTCGACTGGAACTTTTAGTGGGGCGTCCGAACCCAGCAGGTTCTATGATCACGAAAGGCAGTTTGACCCAGCAGGTCAAGGTTTACCTCCCACCAAAAGATATATACCTCCAGTCGAGATCTAAAGCCCGTTTGACTAGATCTTATTGGTGGGGCGTCCGAACCCAGCAGGTTCTTAGTCACGAAAGGCAATTTGACCCAGCAGGTCAGGTTTTACCTCCCACCATAAGAATTGGTCTAGTCAAGGTTCGGGTGCCTTAGAGTGCGGGAATTTGCCACTAGGCGGGACTAAGAAAGGGAAGACTTATAGCAGCATATTGAGGATACTCGTCCTGGAGCTTCTTTGCATGGGCCTTTTCATTATCGTCGAAGCATGCTTTCTCACAGCGTCTCTGGATGTCCCTAAGTTCATCACAGTACCTTTTTTGAAGATTGCCTTCCTTGCCGCTTTTCATGTCTTCGGTCTGGAAGTCGAATATGCTCCAATGCTTGCATTTGCGGATATGAAAATACGCGTTAATTTTCTGGTGCGTAGAACAATTTGTCGAGGAATTCAACATGAAAAACCGCGGTTAGTAAAATAGGCACTGTAGCTTTGAGTAGGTTGTGATTGAGATGGCGCGAAGTGTGAGTAGGTGAGAAGAAAGAAATCGCGTTCGCGCGTCGTAGTTGTGTTCCATCAGCCGCTATGCCCTACCAAGGCAAGCTTCTAACTCTAGTGCGTGTCGATCGCAGCGCCGGTATCAAAGAAACAAATGTGACTCTGTCATGGATTGTGGTATCATACCATAAAGCGAAGATGGCCAAAACCACACAGGAGACGGTTGCATCATCGAAAGTTGAAACGACTCACGATGCCTCTTATATCCCTCGAGGCTCCGTCACAGCCGACCTCAAATTCTATGCCCCACCTCCAGATGGCTCCAAGCCTTTCATCTACCCCGCAGAGCCTCCAAAAGGCCAAGTGAAGCGGAACTTTGGCGATGCAGATATACCAGTCACTATCAAAGACATCCGGGGCCAAGAATCTTTCATACAACCTCGACGACAACGCCTTCGCGACTTTAAAGACAGGTCCTTCCGCCGAAAACGACTTCACTTCGGACGAGTCGATAATCGAGAAATACTATCCCGAAGTCGAACAGCTTCTCCTGCAAAACGTTGCCAGCGGAAAGCGCATCTTTATCTTCGACCACACCATCCGCCGAATAAATGGAAATAGGCCACCCGTCCTCCGTGTCCACATCGATCAAAATAAAGCCGCCGTCATCGGGCGCGTACATCACTTCCTACCCGATGAGGCCGAAGACCTTCTCAAGGGCCGTGTCCGCATCATCAACGTCTGGCGTCCTTTAAACGGACCCGTGCAAGCTTCCCCGCTCGCATTCGCCGACTCAAAGACTGTCAGCGACGAGGCCCTCATTGACGTCGAACATCGCTTTCCGGACCGTACGGTCGAAGTTATTTTTGTGACGCATGCGAATGAGCAGTGGCATTATTGGTCGGGGATGGAGAACAATGAGAGGTTGCTGCTCGAGTGCTACGATAGCGAGAAAGGAGGTCGGGTGCCGCATACCGCGTTTGTGGATCCCAGGACTCCCCAGGGCGCGAGGCAGCGGGAGAGCGTTGAGGTCAGAGCTTTGATATTTGGATAAGAAGGTACTGGGTTGCTTGCGCTTGCTTCCTTGTGCTAGTGGGTCATTCCTGACTAGAGTCTCAATGCCTTGTGAATGACTGAGGCTGGCTGATACCTGGACATTGCAAAGATCATGGCGGGTAGGAATAGAAGGAGGAATAGCTGTGGTTGAACTACCTGAGTTGTTTGGTACATACTCCAAGTAGAATGAGTAGATCGATTTCTAGCTCAGAAACGTCGTACTGAATAACACAAGGCATCAAAATATCTTCTACCACAGTACGATGGTCAGGCTGAACCCAACCCCAATCTTTTCGCTGAAATTCTTCACAGCGTACTCCTGGCACCGTGACAGGTCATGGTATCGTCGCCAAATGGGCAGAGCGCCGCGCAAGCTGTAGTAGTCCTCTTCTCGGTCAGCAGGTCGTGCGGATACGTCTTTGCTGATTTATCTGCGGAGGGAGGGGTTGGGAGAAAACTTCAAACGCCTTGTTCCCCGAGGCATTCTCTAAACCTATTTTTATCATCTTACGTAGCCCCTTTCTATCTGTAGACAGTTTCCAGGCTTCCTCGTCAGCTTCAGGCCGTGTACGAGTATATCTTAGGATGAAGAGGAACTCGGCTCGGAAGTGCTCAACTTCCTCGGCAGTAGACTTGGGCGTTTGCACCTGTGGGCGAAGACGGAGGGATGGAGAAGTTGGAGACGGACCAGGAGAAAGCTCTGTGAGTCCTCGTAGGAGTCATGGTTGGAGGTTGGAGTGGTGATTGAAATGGGGATACTCTATTGAAAGCACCAGTACCTCAGGCGGAAAGACCTTTCTACTAGAATCAACCAACTGTGCCTTAGGTAGTGGTGTTGTGTATACCAGCCAGGAAGCGAGCGTGGAGAAAAGTGATTGTGATTGGCTCGGGAGAATATGGTGTGCCTTGCAGTTGCAGGCTAAAGTAAAATAAAGTACTTAGGTAATCTTACAGTAGCGTGGAAGCTTGTGGATACTTACTTAGATCGCCCGCTAACTATCCGCCGCTAAAGTACTTTACTTATCGATTTCCCATTGCGTTGCCGAGCATGCTACTGCCACTTCTAACTTTTCCCTCAAACACTTTTTCATCCTTCACCAACTTGCTCGACTTTCATACACCTTTCACCACCTTGTCCTACTCTCCCGGGAAGAACAGAGGCGACAAATGCTGGCCGTCTCGGAAGGATACCACAGACACATGAAGCCCCAAAGCTTGTGTCTCATAATTCACGGTGCGGCGCACATGAAAGATCCTTGAACATCAGTCACCGCCGTCAAGGTGCGCGTCAATTCGGAAATATGGATCGTGCGAGAAAACGTGAGAATCAAACCACCCAGAGCTTAGTACAGTATGTGCGCTGAATAGTCATCAAGGCCAACTGCGCGACGTCAACTCGAGAGCTTGGGCTGGCGAACCAGGTAAATCATGCTTCCCATCATAAGACTGAGAAAGAACTGACCTCAGAAATAGACTTGTTTGATGTCAACAGCTCTCTGGACTCATCGCTGAAGAAGAATACTGCCTTCATCAAGCGACTACGGACAGCCATCACAGCTGCCGGCACCCCCACCTTTCTCCAAGAAATCCGCTCCTTGTCGCTTCAAAAATATCTCTCCGAGGTTATATCCGCCAGCTACGAGGGTCTCACTAAGCTCAAGACGCCGGGGGAGATCGCAGCGGGAGTCGAGATAACATCTGCACTACATCAACGCTTTGGACCCGCTGACTACACGTGCTATCTTGGGTGGCTGATCGGACGGGGCCTGAGCACACCGGACAAGGGACAGTTGAAGAACCTTGGGCTTGAAGCAAGAGAAAAGGAAGAGAAGGAACGCCTGACAAGGCATAGGGCGCTACTGAAGGTTGTGACAGAGCTGTGGCTTGTAGGCTTGCTGCGGAGCTTGGACGACGTTGCAAGGCCTGAGGATGCTACGGCTAGAGGAAAGGAGAACACTGGACCTGCGAGCAGCAAACTAAGCGAAGCTGTGGGAAAGTCAAAACCCGGACAGGGCGTCGGCAAGGTCGGGTCCATAGATGCGGAACCTTTCCCCCTCGAAGTACTCAAAGATCTGCTCGGCCACGACAAAGAGCACGCCAATCTTCCCCTGGTGGTTGTATTCGTGAAAACCTTCGGCTGGGACGTGTTGGGCATCAAATCATCAAGCACAGACGTACAGAAATCTGTCAAATCAGACGGCGCGATCTCAACAGCTCCGGAAACGTATGACCAGAGCTCAACCGACGAGGATCCAACCACAAAAGTAGAAGACCCCCCATTGACCTCTGCTGAACTCCAACAGCGCTTCAAGAATGTACTCAACCGCTACTTTGAAGACGTCAAGGTGCACATCGTCAAGGATAATAAGAATATTACTGCACAAGGACGACGAAATGCTGAGGCCTACGTCAAATCTGGAGAGGTCTTTGAGGACCGACAGGCAAATCATGACAAGCAATTAAAGTCCCAGGAGAAGCTGATAGCTAATGCACAGATCCTGTGCGACGCGCTGGAAAATCAGGAAATGCCAGACTTGAAAGAGAAAGAAACCCAAGAAACGGGAGGGTTTGCCGGGATTGGGCTTGTCAAGACTGGTGAATATCTTCGTGGTCAAGCCGATGGTGCAGGCATCTGGGAGGATGACGAGGAGCGCCGTTTCTATGAGAATCTCATTGATTTGCAAGATCGAGTACCAGGAATTCTGCTTGAAGACGGAAAGAAAAAGAAGCACGAAGGAGATGAGCAGGTAGGCAAGCGAGTGGAAACCAATGGGGAAGTCAAAGATGCACTCGAGAAGGCTCCCTCATCCACAGTGTCGGACGATCAGTCAACTGCAATCGCCAATAAAACCGTTGGAGCACAGGTAGATGCCATTCTGGCTCGTCTCCCGGAACTTCAAAGTAAAGAACAGATCGACCAAGCTGCAATGGATTTCTGCTTTCTCAATTCGAAAGCTTCACGAAATCGCTTGATCAAGACCGTCCAAGAAGTGCCCAAAGGTCGATCTGACCTCTTACCCGCTTACTCACGCTTGGTGGCAACATTGGGAAGATACATGCCCGACATTTCTCATGGCCTGGTATCGCATCTTGATGATGAGTTCAGAAGTCTGCAACGGCGCAAGCAAAAAGACTTCCTAGGCCAGGTCCGAACAAGTAACATCCGATACCTCGCAGAGCTCACCAAATTCGGCGTTGTACCAGAGCATGTCATCTTTCACTGTCTCAAAGTCAGTTTGGACGACTTTTCTAGGATGAACATTGAGATTGTCGGCAATCTTCTTGAAAATTGCGGTCGCTATCTACTGCGAAATCCAGACACAGCTCCCAGAATGAATTCCTTCCTAGAGACACTGCAGCGGAAAAAGGCTGCCCAGCACCTCGGGCAACAGGAGCGAATGCTGATCGAGAACGCAATGTACTATGTCAATCCACCCGAGAGGGCTGCCATTGAACAAAAGGAGCGAACGCCTGTCCAGCAATATGTATCGCGACTTGTCTATCTTGACATGAACAAACGCACATACACCAAGGTGCTGAAATCTTTGCGTAAACTCCATTGGGAGGAGCAAGAGGTAAGCCCCAAGCTGTTAACTTACTGCGTAAAAGCTCACCGTGCGCAGGTTGTCGATATGCTAGAGAAGATCTTTTCTCGACCAGGCAAAGTTAAATACAGCAACATTCATCTGCTTGCTGTCCTCATTGGATCTCTATATCGCTATCACCAAGACTTTGTGATCATTGTCATTGACAATCTTCTAGAGAATATCACGCTGGGCTTGGAACAAAATGATTTTAAATTCAATCAGCGCCGACTAGCAGAGGTCAAGTATTTAGGAGAGCTCTACAATTACAAGATGGTAGACTCGCCATTGATATTTGACACGCTTTACCGAATGGTCACCTTTGGACACCGTAAGTATTGGAAGCTATGCTCTGCGGATCCGTACTGATTCCGGACAGCGGGGGGGACACCAACTCGAGAGAGACTCAACCCGATTGACATGCCTGACGACTTTTTCAGAATACGTCTGGTGTGCACCCTCCTCGATACTTGTGGCTTATGCTTTGACCGTGGTGCCGCCAAGAAGAAGCTCGATTTCTTCTTGACATTCTTCCAGGTAAATCAATGAAACAGCCTAAATTGATGGACTTTGCCTCCTAACGGGTCTAGTACTATATCCACACGAAGGAGAACCTCCCTATGGACATTGATTTCATTGTCCAAGACACGTTCTCATTGACACGACCGCAATGGAAGCTTGCCGCTGACCTTGAAGAAGCTGGCCGTGCGTTCGCCGCGTTGGTGAAGCAGAATTACAAATTACAGGAACAAGAGAAACCGATCGAAGCAGAAGAGCCGGACGATGGGGTCTCTTCCGAAGACGAAAACGATGAAGATGAGCTACCCGTGCCAGAGATGGACGCTCAATCATCAAGTGATGAAGCTGAAATAGAGGTATGGGTATTGCTCCATCGATGGGACCCGCTGGTATACTGATGAATGACTTAGCCCGCTACTAATGGCGAATCGAAGCATGACTTTGATTTCGAGGATATTGTCGTCACGCGTCAAGAGGAAGAGCGAGATCCCGAAGCTGAAGCTGAATTTGACAGGGAGCTTGCCAAGATGATGTCAGAGAGCCTAGACTCTCGTAAATTCGATCGAAAGCCCATGTTCGACGTTCCATTACCCATGCGTCGTGCGCAACGAGAAACGGTCACCGCTGCCGATGATAGTGGTAATGAGGGCGGTACCGCAACCCCTCCAAACGCCAGCACCATGGCATTTTCCCTCATGACCAAGAAAGGGAACAGACAGCAGGCACGTAGAGTCTGTTACCAGTCCAACAGGACACTGCTGACAAATATCTATAGACTCGAACCATCGAGATGCCCTCCGACTCCCATTTCGCAGTGGCGATGAAGTCCCAAAAGGAAGCTGAGCGCGCAGAACAACAGCGTATCAAGAACCTGGTCTTGAATTACGATCTGCAAGACTCGAGCACAGACACTGGTACTGAAAACACCATTTCCGATTATTTCTCCCACCCAAACCCCAATCTCCGTAATCACAGACCAACTGGCTTTCCTTTGATTACCCTAGATGGGAACACACTTGCTCACAGCTGTCTGTCTGAAGGTCTGAGTGGCGAGAAGCATGGCTCTTCTCACCATCAACACAATGCATCCCTGCATCAGTCGTCGGCGTCGAACAATTCCAATACCAGACCTGCTGAGAGGTCCGGCACGAATCGAAGCGGTCATCGCGCGAGGAAGCTGCAACTCAGTGATGTTGACTGGTATGATCAGAAGCCTGGCTCTTCCCGGAGTCGAGGAACTGGAATTTATCCCCAAGGCCCTCATGGTGACCCGCGTAGAATCGCTGGCTGATTGGGCCCTGTGTGGCTTTTACAGGACTTGATTAGTATCTATTGCCTGTCTGTCGGGCCTACCACTATACTGTTCATCATTCATCAACAACATATCCATGTCTCAATGATGCTCGATCGTTAGCATCGACTGGCTCGCATTGCCTCAACGCGAAGCAGCAGGACCATTTTCAACCCCGCATGCTTACCCAGCTGGGCCGACGCATTCCCGCACGCCGGCACGGAGGCGAACGTACGCTCGATGGATGGCGGCGGTGGTGGTCGGAGATTTGTGATGGAGAGTTGACGGGTACATCTTAGTTGAGAAGATTGTTTGCGCAGATTGTATTGGCCGGGGATCTGGCCGTGCCATTCATTAGCTATTTCATTTGTTGATGCATGCGGGCGAGAAGGAGGGGATGTGGGTTCACACTGCCGTAGGAGCTATTTGCAGATTCAAGTAGATGCTTAGTTACTACGACTCTAATCCGTCTCGAGGTTTCGCAGTCAGTTTGCGTCTTTGTCATGTCCAAGCACGCACGACTGGCACTGCTGCTATCACCGTACGATGAGGTTAATGTTCAGATGATGATCGAGTATGTACTCTGCGAATGCTTCCATTCAGAGATGGCTCCTGCAACGACGGAACATTCTTATTTCAAGCAGTTAATTTCACCTCCTGATTGATAAAGAAGGCCATGCCAAAGGTAGTCATGTATCTACCTGCAAGGGCAATTTTCTGACAAGTAGTGGCAGGTGCGGGTTGAGATAAATGTGCTCATCTCCGTTCTGGTTTCATCCTTCGGTCGCTATGACTTTTATCGCATTGCCCTACACTCCACCAGAGAAGTGAGATATGAAGGGCCTCATTAACGCTATGCCAGATACGGCTAGCTGCAAAAGACTTCGTCACCCCTTCTAAGTGAGATGGTCTTAGTGTGTTGAGAATTTGGTTGTAGACTGTAGAATATTCTACAACCCTGAAGACCATACCAATCTTATCCATGGAAGTGGCCGTGGACCCATAATTTTAGCCGAATTACCCCTGAGAAAACGCCCTGCGTCGCTTTTAGATCAGATGAGACCCAAGGGGCCACTCTCAGGCCCAGAATCAAGCGAATCTATTATCTCAGAAAACCAACAGAGGGAGAACCAATCCACATTGAAAGAAAACCCTGGTCATAGGGGCGGCGTTCCGCAATGAATTCGTGATTTGATTGGCCCTGGTTAGCGAGGTACGCGTAAGCCGGGCTATGAGATACCCACCCTCTTTGAGTAAGTCTGAATTCCAAGATTCGTTCGAGAATCATGGAATCGGCAGGTCGGCTCGAGAAAAAGAAAAGGTGGGAAAGATCGACGCCGAAAGCAGTAGGTCCGTCGCTCGACTAATAAGGTCAGCACCCTTGTCCCCTGCCCACAAGGTCCATGCCCAAATCAAGTTCTGTCATTCTTCTCCGAAGCCTGGTCAAGAGTTACGAAACGCAGTGATGCCCTGCGCATGAGGTGCACCACACTTGATGGCAAGTGCCACATTGTTTGGAGTGCATGGAGCCTGATATATATTATGATTTTTGGGTTTACGCCACCATGCTGAGGGTGGTCAGCAAGATTGGCGCACATCAATTCTTCTCTTTGGTATACACCTCACATGGCAATCCCGTTATCTGCCCTGGCTCAGAGTGAGGCGGATCAGAACGTGCCCAATTGACGAGCCTCTGTCTATTATTTTTAGCGCTCGCAGTCCAAGATCTATCCATTCGCGATTTTCCAACGCTTTGTTTGGCTTCCCCAAGTCCTTTCGAGAGCCCTGAATTGCTGCCTGTTTCTATTCATCTAGCCGAAGTTTTCGAGATTTGGTAGATATCTTTTCTACGAGAGATTTCTCCCTCTGCTCGAATTGTTGGCCATATACACGAAGCCTCTCAATGGATACCTCTTGGTTGAGTCGCTTTAACAGGACCTGGAATATCTCCGAGGCGCTATGCATCATTTGCATCTCGTGTAGCTCTCTTTGTGTCGTTCTGCGCTTTATAACGCGTAAGAGCGGTCACCATGGCCATGCCTTGGATGACTGGCTTTTATACATAGCTTTTGTGCTTACCTCCAGTCATACATTGGTTTTGAATGTTTCCCGTGCTAATGAGTGCAGGTGTTCAACGCTGGGTTGACTGCTCTCAACATCTGGCGTAAGCTTCTATCAACCTTGCATTGATGTCGCTACCGCTTACGCAATGGACTTAGTGGCAACGAAAATGACGCCTGCCAGCTCGTCTGATGTTGACAGTCAGCTTGTTAAGAAAGCAAATTTTGCGACCCACCTCGTCTGGATCTCGGCATTGTGGGCGACGACGTGGTCAGTGCTGTCTTTCTACAAGCGCACATTAGGACAGCGAATTGAGCACTCCGCAATTGCCCAACGAATCCTGAAGTACCTGGCTTATATTGTCCTAATCTGGGGGATTTCGAGTGTCAATTATCCTCAGCACTCTTTCAACCGAGCCTTAGCTAACACCTGCCAGATTCTGTTCACAATTTTCCAAGAAGGATTGGATGTTGATGGTTATTGGACTTCAGGTCCAGACGGCCCTTATCGAGTCAGGATCTGGTATACAACAGTCTCGCATGTCACAATTGATGTGGTGGTCCTGTTATTCCCAATCCCTTGGATTTTATCGATACAAGATCGCAAGACCCAAAAGCGTTTCCGTCTCTTGCTCTTGCTCTTCCTTGCTGGGATTATGTGAGTGAATTTTCATCTATCTCCCTGGCTACCATCCGTTGAAGATTCAGCTCACAAATCGATTATACAGAACCACAGCTGCCTCCGTTGCTCGGTTCGTTATCTTGTTGAACCGACTGCATGCCTCTGAAGAGAGACGATTCCAAGACGGCATAATAGCGGTCATGCTAAGCATGGCCGAAGCGAACATAGCAATCATATGCGGTTCGTAGGTTTCATACTTTTTCGTCCGAACTCATGCTGATCGTGGCCTCCAAATATCAGCATGCCTTCCAACGTTAAGATACCATGCAGTGCAATCCTGGGTCTCTCGGAATATTCGCGGGAAGAAATACGGGGTCGATCTCTTGCTCGATACTTTTGGACCGTCGAAAAAAGAAGAATCTCTACAAGACCTTGATAGAGACCAAACCCCAGAGGCACGTGGTTCGCCACGACAGAGTTTCTCGAGGTTTCAGTCTCATGAGCTCGGGTCTTCCAGAATACCTACACCAGAATTGCCACAAGATCAACGTCACCCGTTGAACGAGAGTTTTGGTGTCTGATCATTTCTCAATGACTGATCGTAGTATATGCAAGGAAGGAGTCAAGATCTGTGTTGCGGCCACAGGTGAGATTTTTCGAGCCAGATTATCTGGAGAGCATTTCCGAGGCTACCTCTGACTTTATCCTTTAATAGGGATCGCTGAGGTGTTCTTCCCCCTTCGGATGATTTGTAAGCCCATAGAGAAAAGTCAAGAGTAGGGAAGATAGAGGGTAGATTTCTGTCGGACATCTGGTACTAGACATTTGTTTCGATCGTAATGAACTTGCATGAACGTTTACCATCTATGTAAAGCAAGAATAGCTGTATGACCATATATAACGAAAGAAAGGGTCGACTAATGAGAAGAGGCGTTGGCTTTTGGTAGATCAACATACAAAAACGAAAATATATTGCTTGATTATAGAGCAGCAAGGTTGGACAAAAAAAAGCCTCCCCCCAAAAGGGAGCTTGCAGAAAAAATATTTCGTTGTGACCGGAGCGATTTTAAACCACAAAGGAAAAGCCCAGCTGTTCCATGCAGGGTGTTATGTGGGCGGTGCGTGGTCCATATTGTTGAATAATCAGAAACTTTGTAGGCGGTATTTGAATTTGAGTGCCCATTAAAGAGGCTTTGTGTAGTATTAAAACATTCTCGATGTTGAAGTTGAAACGATCTGAGACCCGGGTTTTGAGTGGGCTCCATAAGGCAAGCTGTTCCACTTGGTTCTGTTAGAAAATATGAAAGGATTGATTGCTTTTCTAATGAAGAATGTGTGTGGGAGGCTAATATATAGCCGACTGCCACGTGGTTTACTACCCCTGTGGAGCAGATGCTGCAACAAGTTCCAACAGTTTCTTGAGTGATCCTATGCCTCATGGGACCAAAATCTTACATACGTGGCATTTCGACGTGGTTTTCGGAAAGAGTAAGAAATGGTATGCGCGGTGAGGTCAACTGAAATGCTACCTCTTTTCACTTGTCTGGTTGGCAAAGGCGCTGCTGTACATGGCAACTCGGTTGGTTTTTGAGGTAATATGCTCCTGTTGGTGTTTAGGCTATTTTATGGCTAGGATTTGGTGGAGATGTGACCCTAAGGAGTCCCACACTTGTGTGGGCCTAAGGCCTATATTGAGGGAGTTCTTGGGGGGAATCATGAGTATGTGGACCTGGTAGATGGCCACGTATTTGGTCTTTATGCAATTCAGTCACTCAGCTCTATGGAGTTTAGCCTCGAGGCTTCATTTTCCAACAATCGCCGTCTCCACTGGGAAATGATATGACCATACGTAGAGAGTACGAGACTGCCTTGGACCAATTTCCTGGACGTCTTCTGTGGAGGTACTACAGAGTGACAGGGTCTTGTAAAATTGTCCGCGGCTAAGCCCATCAATGTGATGAAAGTCTATAACCATTATGTAACTAACTGGACGATATTCAGTATTAATGTTTAGTATACATACTGGCTTTGATCTGGTTGCCCTATGATAAAAATTTTGGGCTTAAAGTTGAATCTTAATCAAGAGTCCCACTACCTTACGTATGACTTTTGACCAGATTGTGAGAGCAATCACCTCTAAATCTCTCATGTCGACTCTTTCCACTATTTATGTAAACTCCCGGTTCGTTCCATCCCATTATCACCCTCCCACATTCCTTTCCATTCATCCCTCCCAAAGAAACGAAGCAATTTCACTCTCCTTCCCATGTTTGCCTTCCAAAGACGAAGCTATCTCACTCTCCTTTCCATTCATCCCTTTACAAGATACGAAGCCAATTTTCCAGAGGCGTCATGACTGAAAAAAAAAATGGGATTAACGGCTTGTTCTAACGAGATTCTGTATCTTATTCTCTGCTACATTTCTCGCACTAGGGACCTGAAAAACCTCATGCTCGTGTCACACTTGTTGAAGAATGTCGTCGAGAACGTACTTTACAAGACAATCCACTTCACTACCCTCCGCGAAACCCAGCATCTCGACCTCTACAGACTGGACTGTCTTCTGAAGGTGTTGATCGCGCGCCCGGAGCTAGGCAGAAAAACCAGAAAAATCTCCTTAGACGACAGGCAATGTGCTTGGTACATGGAATCTCCGTTTGCCAAAGTTCTTCAAAGACTTCCACAACTACAAGAATTGTCTCTCAGTCCTTCTCTGGTGCACTCGCCTCCCTTGGGATACCTGCAGAGAATCACGTCTTTGCAACTGGATTTTAGTCGCTTCACTTATGGCGACGATGGAAATGTGCAGGGGTTGTGGATGGCAAACAGAGTCTCACTAGAAACAGTAACGAAGTATCTGTCGCTGCCGAGCCTGCGCAGGATCCATGCTTTATCCATCTGTTTCTCGCTTGGCCCTGACAGTGAGCAGCAGATTCTTGACAACATCCAGAGACGAAATCGCGCATCCTCTATCAGCGATCTGCGTTTTCTCGACTGTTGCACATGGGGACTAAGTTGCGATGACCTGCTCGCAGGGTTCATCTTATCGGCTCAGCGTCTGAGACGCTTCGTCTTTGAGTCGAATGGCAGAGTCCCTTTCGCCGAAGGCTTCGAAGGTCTTGGACACGCACTGAGAGCCCATCTGGCTACGCTTGAAGAAATCGTCTTGGCGGAATTGAGTACGGATTTTTTCACTGGATGGGCAATAGGGAGTTTCAGAGATTTCAGAAGCCTCAAACGATTAGCTACGCCAATATACACGAAACTGGTCGATGGCCTTGCTACCGAAATTGGTTTCGAGACATTTCCATCTGTCCACAGATACATACCACCGCAGCTAGAGGAGCTGCAAGTCCAATTCCTCGTTGATACTCAAGAGCCGGGCCCAGTGGTTTACTGGCCTATAGTCTTGCCACATGCGGAGATTAAAGCAAAGACTGACTATCGAGAAGGCTTTATCAAGCTGTGGGAACTGACCGAGACTAAAATTGCTCACGTCCCTAGCCTGAAAAAGGTGACCTGGTGGTTCCAGCAATACTCTCAAGACCTAGGTCATCACTCTGGTATCCCGGCCGAAGTATCAATTCATCAGATGAACGAGCTCAGAATTGCATTTGCCAAAGTAGGAGTAGAGTTCGAGTGGTTGGTAACGCCGCTCTTCGGGAACACTCCGTGCGGCCAAAGGGTTTACGAGTGGTAGAGAGCAGACCGAGCATGAAAGTAAGGGATCTTGAATCAAGAAATACCACCTGCCACTTGCCTTTTGGGTTCCGCGTCCGGTTCCAAGGCGTTTATTTGGCTAAATCATCGTGTCGACCAAGTGTCGATCTTGATAAGTGCAGATTCTGCATAATATGGCGATGTTGGTTCCTTTTGCAATGGTTCCATCACCTGAGAGCAATCTAGTCCGGGCAATCAACAATAGTTTGCTCTGTTTGACATGCGTCTGCCTTGGGTCAATTGCAAATTGTCTTGGAACAAACTTTGACCAAGTTTGGGATTGATAAGACATCATAAACATCAAAGCTACTTTGTGATGGGTAGTCACGAAACACGTTATAACATTCTGGGTCACCTGATCGGCAAACTTGAATGTATGATGGGATTGGAGCCTGAGGATCCCTTTGTCCGAACGATGTCAGATTGAACTGACAGATGGGTACCCGTGATGTTGGACACCCCGTGATGTTGGAGGGGTTGGGCGCTTATCCATCTTCTAATAGCCCAACCCATCCTCTATTCTTTTTCCATCCCTTTCACCCCTTTGCAGACTTTCACCCCATTGCAGACCATTCTGATACCAACCATCAACACAACACACATTCGAAATGATCGCCTCACGAAGACTCCCAAATGAGGTTCTCGAAATTATCATGTCCTACGTACCTCTCAATAGCCAGATAGCCAATATGGCCCTTGTGTCACGTCGATTTAAAACCCTCGCAGAACCCATCCTCTACCGCCATATACACCTCAACGCCGACGCACTCGACGAATGCCGAGTCGGCATCATCACTACCCTTAAGCGTACAGATCAGCTTATCGCAAATCTGAAAGCACGTCCAGAACTTGGCGCACATACCGCCTGCTTCTCCCTGCGTGTCACCCATCCCCTGTGGTACCAAAGCTATCCACATATCAGCATCATCAGCCGCATGCCCAGGCTGCGCCGGCTCTCCTACGACCCACCCGCCCTTCACGGCGGCGGTCTCCCCCCCGAATGCCAGGATCTCACGGACCTCCGCCTCGATTTCAGCCATGTGACAACGCACTACGACGACTTCAGCCGCGCGTGGCTGAACCACGGCGTCCCCCTGGAAATCATCGCCAAGCACCTCTGGCACCCGTCCCTGCGCAAGATACAAGCCGAGCACGTCCTCTTCACCGGCGGCTTCGACCACGAGCTCGCGCTCTCCCGGCGCCGCATGCGCATCGGCCGCTCCGCGGTCCAGGACCTCCGATTCCTCCGCTGCTCCCCCCACATCTCCTACGCCGTCTTAACCGCCTTCATCACCTCCGTCAAGCACCTCGACCACTTCGTCCTCGAAATCGACTCCCGAAAACCGTCCCCCTCATCCACCAACCAGCCCCCCTCCATCGACCTCCGCCTCGCCCTCCAAACCCACCACTCCACCCTCCAAACCCTCGCCCTCGCCACCTCCTCCCACGCGCCCCCACTCCTCCGCTTCTCCGGCCCCTTCGCCCACTGGACCGCCCTCCGCCTCCTCGCCGTCCCCGCCCCCATGCTCCTCGGCGGGCCCCGGTCCCGCGTCCCGCTGCACCGGGTCCTGCCGCCCCAGCTCGAGGAACTGCAGGTCGAAAGGCAGCTGCGCGGTGAGATGGTTGAGGCGGACGATCTCGAGGTGCTGGTGGAGCTGGCGGCGAGGAAGAAGGTTTGCGTGCCGGGGTTGAAGAGGCTGGTGTGGTGGGTAAGGGGGGCGGGGGGAGGGGATGGAGAGGAGAGGAGGGTGGCGCTTTATAGGTCGACGGTCGAGATGGGGGCGGGGAGGTTGTTTGAGGGGGTGGGGGTGCGGTTCGAGGTGGTGGGCGGGGAGGTGTTTG
>JAEUBB010000550.1:0-22440 GCA_018257885.1 Parmelia sp. 050094
CTTTAATATAGATAATATAGTTATTAATTAATTATTAAAATAATAAGCTATTATAATACTCTTCTTATATAAAGTTAAATATATTAAATAAATATAGATTATTAAAAAGATTATATAATTATAAGATCTTTTAAATTAACTTAATCTTAATATTAAATATATATAAGTTATAGTAATTTATTATAATAATTAAAGAATTATAGTATTTATTAAGAATTCTATTTTTTATTTTAAAATTAAGTATATTATTATTTAATAATATTTTATTTAAAAGAAAATTACTAAAGATATAATAAATTTAAAATATATTTTTATTAATTAATAAATTATTAATAAGCTAATTAAGACTCTTAATAAAGATAAATTTAAGAAGTTTTAAATATTTATTAATTTAAAATATTATTTATAATTATACTTATAAGATAATACTTATATAATACTATTTTAATTTATTTAACTTCTTTATTAGCGAGATAAATAGATTTAATTACTAGCTTCTAGTAAATAGCTAGTATTAGCTTTTTATAGATAATATTATAAAAAGTCGAACTAGTATTAATAAGAGCTTAAATTATAAATTCTTAATCGATAGAGATTAATATAGCTTTTATTAAAAATAAACGTATAAAGAAGTCTTCTTTATTAATAGACTAGATATTTATAGCGTAAAAAGTATATAGTAAGACCTTTTCTACTTCTTTAATAATTTTAGAAGAAGTAACTAGTTTTTTAAATTAAATAAAGATTAAAAGAGATTTAATTAATTATAATTATTAATATTAACGTTCTTTATATTATTAACTTAAGAATTATACTTCTAAGGAGAAATATATATACTAAACTTAAGCTTATAAGAGTAGTTAATAGCTAGATATTTCTTTTTATAGTAAGTATAGTACTTAGTATTTCTTAAATTAGTATCTTTTAATATTAAGATAGTAGTAAAAGAAATCTTAAAAGCTATCTTTTTAAATAATTTAGAAGAATTCTTTTTAAAATATATTTTCTTTTATTTCTACTTTTTAAAAGTACTAGCTATACGTTATTCGTTATCTACTTAAATAAGATAATTATAAGTCTTATTAAGAATCTTAGACTAGATTATTTAACTCTTCTAAATATTTTTTAGTCTTAATATAATCTTATTTACAAGATTCTTTAAAAAAGTAAAGTCGAATTAGTCTAAGTAAGAGACTAGATATATAAATTTAAAATAGAATTTATAGAATTTCTTTATTTCTTAGGTTAATACCTAAAATTTATATCGCGTATTCGCTTAGAAGTCTAGATTATTAAAGTATCTAATTAGATTCTTTAATATCTCGAAAATAATAATATAGAGTCTTAATATATTTCGTTTTTATCTAAAATATAGATAGTCTATAGCTAGTCTATTTACTCTCGCGTAAACGTAGATTACTTTATCGTATTTATTAAAAAAGTAATTTATATTAATATATAATTTATTCTCTATCTTCGTAATTTAATTCTTCTACTTAGAATTAACTCTATCTATTAAATAGAGAGGATTAGATAGCTTTTAAAATCGCTTTTTAAAATTAAAAATAATTAATCTTAATATACTAAATATTAGAGTACTATTTCGATATTCTATATATAGTCTATTATATTTATTCTAAGTATATATAATTTACTCTTTTAGAAAGATATTTTAAGCTTCTAGATTCTTATTATAATCTATTAACTTCTTTCTCTTTATATAATTAAACTTATAGCGTTCTTTTTATATACTATTATTAAAGAATTAATTATAGAACTTAGCTATCTTAATCCTTAAATCTTATTTTTAATAAAGTAGATTTAATATTTTTAGAAGCTAAGCTAGCTTTATTTATATCTATAGCTAAAGCTAAACCTCGATAATAATATTTAATAGTCGCTAAGTATTATTATCGCCTTAGAGAGTATTAGTAGAAGATATATAGTAATATCTATTAATAACTACTTAAAGAAATTTATTAATATAGATTAAAAGATTAATAGAAAATACTACTAACGAGTTATATTAGCCGTAAGCGCTATCTAAGTTAGTAGTAGATAGATTATAATTAGAACTAGCTATATTAAAGACTAGATATTAGTATTAAGCTATTCTAAAATTAGATAAAGAGTTTTAATAGAGAAAAAGTTTAAATTATTTAAATAAAATAAAAATTTAGTATAAATAATTAGATTAAAACCTTAGAATTAATAACTATAGAACTAATTTAGAATTTCTATCTAAAATTAGTACTTACTTTTAAGAAGGGGCGCTAATAGTATAATATTTAACTAAAGCCTTCTTATATACTACGTAATAGATCGCTAAACCGTATTAGAAATAGATTTAGAGTATAACTTACTAGTAGATCTTTAGATACGAGACTAATAAGTAAAGACTAACTAGAATCGAGTAAGAAGAAGATAAAATAGTATTATAATAAAAGTAAAATTTCGAGAATAACGTTAATTAAGACGCGCGTTATAAAAGTAAAAAAAGAAGTAGATATTAAAAATTACTAATTAATATTAAGAAAATAAGTATTAAGGCGTAAAACTTTTAAATATTATTACTTAAATATTTATAAATTATTTTCGATATTAAAAAGAATATAGAGTAACTTAAATATACTAAATTAATTAAAAATTTAATTAAGATAGACTATAACGAGTTAAGTTTATAAAGTTACTAAATAGATACTCAATAGGCGTTTTTTAAAAGAAAGTAAATTTTAGAATTAATAAAGTAGTAGAAGTTTATTACTAAAGACCTTTTAATATTATTAATATTATACGAAGTATATATCTTTCGGTATTATTAACGAGAAGGTATAAATATAGATTATTTAAAGTTATTAGCTTTATAATAAATAGCTTCTTTTAGCCCGTCTATTCTATAGACGACGTAATAAAGAAAGACTAATAATATATAATTAATAGATCTTTAGAATAATATTAAAGTTATACTATATAGATTATAGTTAACTAGATTAACTAGAATTCTAAAGATAAGAAAAGAATCTATCTAGAAGAAAGATATATAAATATTACTATCGTATACTAAGGGCTAGGCCTAAATAGGCTAGTCGTAGATTCCTTATCTAATCTATCTACTAAGACGCCTTCTTAGTAGAATTCCTTCGTATATATTCGTAATAATAACTAGTATTATAGTACTTTCTCTAATAATACTTTAGACTCTAGTAACTCTAAAGTCTTCTTTTAATATAAGATACTTAGATTTCTTATATATCTTTATCTTTCTTACGAGCTTTCTCTATAATTTCTTAAACGTCTTTATTAAATATTTAGAACTTTAATATTATTTATAAATATAAATAATATAATCTATATAGATCTATTTTATAATTATAAAATAATAAATACTTCTTATAGTCTTAGACTATTATAATTTCTTTAGCTTATTAAATTTATAGATTAGATAATACTTCTATAGTACTTAGATAGTAGCTTAAAAAGTACTTATTAATAATAATATATAATTCTCTTAAATATCTATTAAAGATATATTATTATAAAAGTAATTATCTCCGCTATTATCTATATAATAGATATCTCGATATTACTTAAGATACTTTATAATAATTTAAATTCCTTTTAGATTACTAGTATAATAATATAATCTATCTAAATATATTAATAAATAAAGTATATTATCTAATATATTAAATATCTTTATACTTTTATTAATAAAAATATTAACTCTCTATTAATTTTTATTTTTTAGTATAAAAATCTTTATAATAAGTTATTTATTTAAAAGTTTTTAAAATTATTTTTTATAATTATTTAAAGTTTACTTTTTAATATTAATACTTTATATCTCTTTTAATACGCTAGAATTAGTATCTTAATTTTTTAATTAAAGTTAGTACTCTTAAGTCGATACTTAAAAAGTACTTTATAAATAATATTTTAATTAAGTTTATTAATAATATAGAACTTAAGGAAGCCTTTCGCAAGGGGCTACTTATAGCTACTTTCTTACTTAGAAAGTCTTAAGAAAGCCTAGACTAGGGCTAGGCTATATATATACTAGCGTCTTCGTTTCTTCTCTATAAAAGACTTCTCTATAGATAGCTTTTAATCTATTCTTTTATTACTTATTAAACTCTTCTATAATATTATAGTAGTAATATCTACGTTATCTTAAGTACTATTCTTTACTTATAGAAAGGTCTATAGAACTATTAAGCTAATACTAATACTAAGCTAATCTAGCTACTATTAAGTCTACTATTAGAGACTTCTTTATTAAAGCCTTTTCTAGAGTAACCTAGCTATCTTAGTATTATCTAGTAATCCTTACTTTCGTAATATTATTATTTAAGCTTTTCTTTTTTATAAATTCCTAAAGTCTAATTACGCTTTTATTAGTCTAGTTATTAATAACCTTTAAGTAATTATCGAGACCCTTATTAAGATTAATTTCTAATTATCTTTTATAACTCGAGGTCTACTAAGTATAGGCTCTACTAAAGACGTTTATACTAAATTAAGATCTATTAAAGTATTTAGCTAGCTAATAAGTTAAGCTCTTAATTATAGTATCTTTAAGGCTATTTTAAAGAAATTTAAGAAAGATATTAAGATTTAGTAAAGACTTTATAAGGTACTATCTATAGATAATACTCTTAAAGGTTATATATTAAAATATTAGTAAGAAGATATATTAAAAGTCTCTAATAATTATTAATCTATCTTATTATTATTAATTACTAGAAATATCTTAATAAGTATTAATAAAGCTATCTATAGTTAATTAATCGAGTCTAAGCTACTATCTACTATAGCTTAGTCTTAAAATATAGTTAAGATTTAAGCTTAGCTAGCTAAGCTATATACTATAATAATAAATATATAAGCTGCTTTAGAATCTTTAAAACCTCTAGATCTATTAAAACTATAAGATTAATAAGGCTTTAATAGTAATAGTAATAATAATACTAATCTTAAATACTTTAATATTAATAATATCGATTACTTTAATTTATTTTATAAAGATATATTAACTAATACTACTTTAAGCGTTAAATATATAAGTAAAAGTACTTTTTTTTAAGATATTTATATATTTCTTAACCGTATTAAGAATATAGTTTATATTAAGAATAATACTTTACTATAGTAAAATCTTTAACTATATTTAAAAGAATCTATATTAGATTAGTTTATTACGAAGTTAATAGATAATAATAAGAGACTTATTACTTATAGTATAGATAAATAATATTATTTATTACTCTTATATTAAAAGAAGCCTTATTTTTAAGATATAGCTATTATTTATTAAGAGAGGTACTTAATAGTAGATATTATTTATTATTAAGAGTTTAGAAAATATATTTAAGCTATTATAAGAGCTAGCTAGATAGCTAAGCTAGATAAATAAAAAGATTATTTATTACTTATTTAGAATAGTCTTAATACTAAATTTTAATATAATATTTCTAAATCTAATATTATTACTAATTATAATTAGTTCTTAGAATCTCTTAATAAACGAAAGTATTAATAATAGAAATATACTAGTCGTTACTTATAGACTTCTTAGCTATATAACTAGAAGAGACTTAAACGTAAGTATTAATCTTAGTAATTCTAGCTAAATCCTTAATAGAATACTTATTAGAATATATAGTAACGACTATAGAAGTCTTCTACGTACAGGAATACTTACTAAGACTACTAAAGTAATTAATAAGGGCCTTCTTATTAAGCCTAAGGCTATCAAAGTAACTTATAGCCCTAAGCCTATTAAAATAATTAAGAAAACGCTCGTATCTCGCTACTCGCTTTATTAACTAGACTATAAATTATAGTATCGCTAGCCGGAAACGCGTTAGATTTAAGGTCTAATCGTTAGCCTTTTCGTTCTAGCTCAGGTAACTATTAGAATTAAGGCGACTATTAGAAGGATAGCTATTAGAATTAGAATTAAGATAACTAAGGAAGGTTTTAGCTGAGACCTTAGAGAGCTTATTAAGCTGGAATTAAGAATAACGTCTTGAAAGTAGATAGTGGAACACTTAATTAATTATAGTTCTAAGTATAGCGAAGCTATATATAAAATATATATTAAGCCTAAGCGTCGAGTTACTACTATAAAATAAACTTAGATATTTTATACTCTTATATTTTAATACTTCTATATAATATTATACTTTAAATAAGATCTTCTTTCTAATAAATATAACTTTAGCGCCGGGTAATAAGAGTAAAGAATAACTTATTAATATTTTAATATCTTATTTTAATAAAAAATCTATTCTTATTTAAAAATAGTATTTTAAACTTTTCTTTTTATAACTACTTAATATATACTAAAATTTAATAGTAACGTAGTTAATATAGCTAAAAAATTATATTAAAGTAAATAAAATAAATATACTATATTTAAAAGTAGTATTTTAAAGATTTTATTTTATATCTAATAGATATATATTAAAGATTAATAGAATTAAGATTAGAGGTTATTTATATAGGTTCTATATAAGTTAATTAGAAGAAAATTCTTTAATTTATATATAATTAGCTATAAAGTCTTATAGAGGTTATCTAAGATACTAATAAATAGATTATTATAGTAGTGTATAGTAATAGCCAGTAGATAATAAAAGACTTAAAGATCTAACTATCTAAGAATCCTGCTTAAGTATAGAGAATATTAGTATAAATATAGTTTAGCTAGTCTAGTCTTTTTAGATACCTTTTCTAACTATAAAAGGCTTCTTCGAAAGCCTTCTATAGTAAGCCGTAATAATATCTATTAAAATAAAAGAAAGCTAGCGACCTCGCTATATATATAGTTAAATCAATATTAGCTAGATATATAGATATATAAATAAATAGTTAGGCTCTTATTAGATAGTCGCTAAAGACTTTTATAGATCTTTAATCTTCGAGTTATTAAAATAGCCTAGTATAAGTCGTCGATCTATTAAACTATCTTAGAGTCGTTATTCTAGTATTCTTCGAAGCTTTAGAAGATATCTTCGTTAACTTAGAAATCTTATTAAGTCGATATTAAGATCTACTAGGTTATTAAAGCTTTATTAATATAATAAGCGCTGACTGCGTTATAGTAACAGCTACGTTATTAGCTACTCAGCAGGTACTAACGGTTATTTAGAAGTCTTTAATAAATATCGGGGAGGCGCTAGTTATCCAGATATTAATATCTCTAGATTAAGGGTTCCTAGCAATAGTCTAGAAAGTTTTAAAGCTTTTTCGAGAGGTACTAACAATAATTCTATTTATTACCCGGAAGTCTTTAATAACTGCTGAGATAGAAGCTTAAGAAATACTTCAAAAGTCTTTAGTAAAGGGCTAGATACGATGACTAGCTGACTTAATAAGTTATTAGTTAGTATTAATAGTTGTTTATCTATAGCTGAGAGGCTGTTAAGACGATCTATTATAAGTATAGCGGTTTTATAATTCTCAACTAGGTCTTAGATCTATTCTAGGTATTTAACGTTATATTATTAATTATATTTAGGCCCGTAGCCTTACTAGCGAATTAGATATTCTATTAAGAATTCTCTATTACGTTAGCGAACTTACTTATTAAGAAGATATTTAATAGTATAGAACTTGTACTTCGCAGTATCTCCTTTAATATAGACGAAATTAGATTTATCTAAAAGTAATCTATTAAATAGATCAGCGTTAGGTTAAAGTTCTAGCTATATAATTAAGAAGATTAAGTATACTCGCTAGTAACTAGAGATATTAAGATAATAAACTTACTTATCTATTTTAGTAATAACGTTAAAAGGTCCTATATAATAAAGTCTAAGCTTATCTACTTTAGTAATATTAATAAATTATAGAATTAAGTAGCTCTTATATAGATATAGTAGTATCTTATCTTTAACCTTAAAGAATATTAGCTAATATTTATAATTATAATAAAATTTCTAATATATCTAAATAAAACTAATAGTATTAAAAGCTTTAACTCTAGCTATTATATAATTTTATTAGAATACCTTAAAGGCTGCTAGAAGATTAAAAGATCTATTAAATAAAAAGTCGTAAGAGATTTTATTTAGTAACTTTTAAATAGCTATTAACTTACTATTATTTAGTAGTACTTAAAGATAGAGTAGAATAACGGGCTATACGAAAGACTTTTTTAGAATATATATATAGAAATATAATACTATCTTAGCTATCTAATTAGTACGCTCGATACTACCGTCCGTCTAAAAATAGTAGGCTATTAAGTATAAAAGCTTAACTTTAAGCCTATTAAATATAGCTTTTTATAGATCGAATAGGAATTTTGAATCTCTATTAGAGAATAAGATCTTAAGTATTTCTTAATTATTAATATCTAGTCGATCTAGTAAAGTAATAGCCTATTCTCTAGCAGTCTATATAGATTTACTAGACATATAAATAGTATACTTTATAAACTTATCAGCTATAGTTATTAAGTAGTTAAAGTCTTTATTAGATAATAATATAGCGAGAATAAAGTCTATTATTAATATATAGAATAGAATAGCTAGAGTTTTTATAGACTATAAATAGTTATAGAGTCGATATTAATAAGTCTATAGTATTAGGTAGTTAGAATAGTACTTAATATAATTTTAAAGATACTTAAATAACCCGCGAATATACTAAAACTTAGAGACTATATCGAATATTTATTTATAGTCTAGATAACTATTATTATAAGCTATCTTAAGGATTTTCTTAATAAGTAACTAAGGTATATAAAGTTGTTTTAAGCCTGTAAATTTATTTCTATAATAAACTATATTATCGCTACTCTAAAAGAAAGAAAGCTCGATACCCTTATTATTATCTACTATCTATTTAGTATTAGCAGCTATTATAGTCAAGATCTTCTATTAATAAGAGTCTAGAGAGTAGCTAAGTAATATCTAACTATAAAAGGCTTTATTTATCTTAACTATAATAGCTAAGTATAAGTAGAGGCTTTTATCTTAATAGCTATTAAACTTTAATCTCTAAGTAATATAGCTATATAATACGTTAAGCTTTAAATAGTCTTTAAAAAGTATTAACTTACTACTAATAAGATATAAGAGAGTATTAAGAACGATATATTCTTTACTAAACTTATATCTAATATTAAGGCGAAATTAACGAAGGAACTAAGAAGCTCTAATAAAATATATATTTATTCTTATAGTTAATATTATTAATATAATTAACGATTACTTTATAATATTTAGAATAATTAAGTAATTCGTTTAGATAATTACTAGATACTTTAATAACTCGATAAGATATTAAATCTTCTTAATAGTTTAAATAAAGCCTATAATCTTTAGCTCTATAGACTAGTAATTCTTTTTAGCGATTATTAATATTCTTAATAAAAATATAATTAGCTTAATAGTAGTTCTTAATAGCTATTTATCTTTTATTACTATATAGCCTTTCTTAATATAAAAAATTATTACGCTAAAGCTTTATTTCTATAAAGTATTAAGATCTACTTATATCTTTCTATTAAAGTTAAAATATACTAGTACTAAAGATTTACTTAAGGCTTTCTTAAAACTTTTAAAGCTTTTCTCTTCTTATAAAAAAGTCTTTAATAATCGCAGCTAAGATAAGTAAGTACGATATAAAGTACTCTTACTAAATATATTCTTTAATAAGAGAGTCTTTAAGGCCTATAGCGGCTCAGTCTATTACGCGAAATAATAAATTAAAGTTTAAAGATAGTTAATTAAGTCTAAATAATACTTAAGATCTATTAAAATATTAAGATAATTAATTTCGCTAATTACTTTAAATTTATTTTTAGTTATTACTATACTAAATAAATTAACTCTACGGCCTAGTAAGTTAATATTAAAGTAGTCTAAAAATATCTTAACTAACTCTATAGTAATATTATAATTAATAAGAATTTAAAAAAGCTTATATAAATAGCTAAAATACTTCTAAAAGCTCTTAAAATCTATTATAATATTATTAATATAGACTTAAGTAAAGTCTTTAATAAATCTAAAAATTTTATTAATTTAACGCTATATATAAGCTATAGAATTTATATAATTTATAATTAGTATATTAAAAGTTTTCTAGCCTTAATAAATAACTATAATAAGTATATATCGATAATCTTTATATATCAGCTACTAATAGAAGAATAATATAATATTTAAAATTAATAAGTATATATATTCTAGTAGTCTTACTATAATATCTAATTATAATAGTACTAGATATACGTTAAGAATAATAAGATTATTAAGATCTCTAATATCTATAACTGTTCTACTCTTATATTTACTATTAAATAACGTCTTTTAAACTATAAAGACTAGATAGCTAAATAGAGTAAACTTAGTAATATACTTAAATCTTTCTTAATGTTATAATTTATCGAAGGTTTTATTAATAATAGCTCTATTCTTAATACTTAGAGAATAGATCTTAATATAATTTAACTTTAATAAGGTAGCCTTTACTATTAATCTTTCTGTAGCGTTAATCTTATTTAATCCTTTTTAGAAATATTAATAAAGCCTTTATTCTTCTATAAGCCTAGAAACTCGTTAACTAAGTTTAAAAGATTCTTAATTTCTTATTTATTATCGTAGACCGTAACATCGTTAGCTAATTAAGTTTTCTTAATAAGAGCGATAATATCGATAACGTTATAGTAAAGTTAAGATAAACTTTCTATTATACTTATTACTGCGATAGCTAGGGTAGCTGCTTTTTTAATTTAATTAGAATCTTAATAGCTACTCTTTCTTATAGCTGTTAAAGGCTTCTTAAAAATCTTTAATAAGTTATCTAGTACGCCCGTAGAAGGCTTTAATAGGTTATCGAATTTAGTAAAGTAGATATTAAATTTAGTAAAGTAGATATTTTTATAGTTAATCTTATATAGTATATTAAGTCGTAGCTTTTTAAATAATTAGATAATATTATTAATCTTATTCTTAATTAAGATACCAGTAATATAAAAGTTAATAAGATATATATATAGAGTTAGATTCTTTTATAATATAGATTTAAAGATAAAATCTTTATTAAATAGTTCTTTTAAAAATTTAATAAATACTATAATATTAGCTTAAGATACTATAATTAAAGCCTCTTTAGTATAGATAGCTTATCGCTAATAAGGTTCTTATTAGCGATAGGTAATAGCCGTAGTAACTCTATAACTACTAATATAGACTTTACTTTTAATAATATTTATTAAGATCTTTTTAGGCCTAACTATATTATTTCTAAACAGTATATATACCTTTAAGTTATTAATAAGATATATTTCTTTAAGAATACGAGTAAGTACCTTAATACTATTCTTCTCGCCTAATAAATACATTGAAATTAAGATATATTTATTAATATTATATATAGCTAAATCTAGATCCTTTATATATAGCGAAAATACTATCTTATAAATCTTAATATTAAATAATAAAGCGAATAATTATAGTCTATCTACTAGAATAACTTTATACTCTATATTAATACAAACTTCTTTATTAATTGCGTTAAGCAGTAAGTATATACCTATATATATATAGTTCTAATCTCTAAATACTAGATCTATATCTAGAATAGCTATATCTTTAGCGTTAGACTTAATAATTTCAAGTTAATAATATATCGATACTACTAATAAGGTCTCGTCCGTTATTAAGATTAACTGATTAGCTATAGAAGGCTTTAGTAACTTCTAGTAAACTTTAAAAAGCCTAATATAGCTTAGTTAAAGGTACTTATATAATTTAATCTTTAATATAAAGGGTTACTTATAGTTTAGATAGCTAGTTTAGATACTAACGAAATTAGTAAATATTTCCTTATAAGAATCTTAATCTTAGTTATAGTCGTTATTATCGGAGTTTTCTAAGAAGCCTTAATTAGCCTTAGACTCTACTTAATAAACTTCAGATTCCTAATTCTAGATATCAGCCTAACTTTTACGGTTAGTATACTTCGACTTATTATAGTCGCCTTAGTAAATAACGGCCTAGTTATAATAGCTACCTAACTATTACTAGGATTATCTTAAGAACTCTTTATTATCTTATTTTAAAAATCTTCTACCTTGCTATAAAGGATTTAATTATTTAAATTAGTTCAATATCGAATCTAATATACTTAAAGGTACTTTAATCTAAAGTCGAGATAGTATTAAAGGCGAATAATTATTATTAGCTTATAAAGTATATTATTAATTTAGCTGATAGCTATACTATTAATTATTATAAGTATTTTAATAAGATCTAAATTAATTCTAGTAGCCGAAAGACTATTAGTAAAAAGAATTAAAATTAAATAGCTAATTACTATATTCTTATTAACCTTAATAATTAATATTTTATTAATTCTATTTAAGATCTTACTAATAGCTACGCTAATTATTATATTAATACTGTTATAGTAATAGTCTCTACTATAAAGACCGGGATATCTTAAACTAAGTATTCTTTTTTAGCTTAAGAATTTAAATAAATAATAAGATTATTATTATAGTAGCAGATAAATCTATAAAAGTATATAACTTAGCTAAGATTTCTTAATAAGTAAAGATTAACTAATTTTTAATAATATTAATATTAGCTAATTTAGTATATTTAATTATTATCTAAATATACGCGAAAGACTCTCGCTAGTTATAAGTATCTACTAGAATATACTTCTTTAAAGTAAGCTAAGTAAGTACTATATTTATCGATCTCTTAAAACGTTCTAATAGTACTTTATACTAAGGCTTAATATTATTACTAGCTTTTAGACCTAGCTTTTTAAGCTTTAATAATTTTATAAAGTACTAAAGCAGTACCGTATTCTTTAAGAATAAATTTATATTAGTCTTAATAGTCTAAAAACCTTTAATAGCTACTATATCCCTAATATAATTAATAAAAAGAATAATACTTCTAAAATAGATATTTTTACTAATAGTAATAATCTCTCCCTCACTATAAAACTTATTAAGATATAGATCGAAGTAGTCTAGATTTAACTAATTCTACTAATTAAAGCCTACTATACCTTCTCCGGATAGTTCTTAGGGTTCTTAGATATTTATCGAACTAGATAAGCTAGCTAATAGCTATATATTCTAGAGAGCTACTATAATAGCTCGCTGGACAGCGATATTAATATCTTACTATAATCTTTAATAGTCGATTATCGATAGCTGCTAGAATTAGTTAGATACTATATTATTATTATTAAGATTATTACTATAGATCGTTATCTTAGCTAATATCTTAAAGGTATTTAAAGAATATTTAGAACTTCTTATTAGTATAGATAAGCTTAGTAAGCTTAATAACTTTAATAAGATTAATAGATTCGTTAATATAGCCCCGGTTAATAGAGGCTTTAGCAGCTCTATAAGAAGCTTAGTAAGATTTTCGAAGATCTTAATAATCTTTCAAAAAAGTAGTTTCTTAAGGGCCTAGTCTAATAATTACATTACGTGTATCTTAAGATCTAGAGAGTTAGATCTAGCTCTAATCCTACTATTTTATAATAATAATATAGTAGGCTGGGAGAGCTCGGGTAGCTTTAGAATATATTTAACGAGGTAGCTAACTAGGTTTACTATAAAAGCCTTTAATAGCTCGAGGTTAAGATAAGTCGATAACGATCTATTAAAATTAATAATTTAATAGGTTAGAATAATAGCACGTCGAAGTAGTTTAAGAATAACTTCGTCAACTTTAAATTTAATAAGGTCTGCCAGCTTAATAAGCTGCTAGGTAGTAAACTCGATAGGTTATCGAGCTACTAGAGTAGATAGATCGTTAAGTTAACGGGATAGTAAAAGTAGCAATTAAAGAGTATTAGCGAAAGGCTTTAAAGAATTAAAGAACGTAAAGAAGTAAATAGCTAAGGGCTAAGCAAGTAATAAAGAAATCTTCTAAATTATACGATAGTTAATAGTATCGTATAGGTGTTACTATTATTTATAGCAGTGTATAGTAATAGCCAGTAGGTAGTAAAAGACTTAAAGATCTAACTATCTAAGAATTCTGCTTAAGTATAGAGAATGCTAGTATAAATATAGCCTAGCTGGCCTAGTCTTCTCAGATATCTTCCCTAACTATGGAAGGCTTCTTCGGAAGCCTTCTGCAGTAGGCCGTGACAATTATAATAACTAGTAATATATAACTTTAGCGTAATATAGCGTAGCTGTAGCGTAGCGATAAAAAATAATAATAATAGATACTCTATAAGTACTTTAAAGATTTAGTACTTATTAAAGCTATAGTAATAAAATATAATAGAATTTAGTATTAATAAGATAAAGAAAGTAAATATAACTTTAATATTAAATAGTATAATAATAATATATTAATAAAAAATATTAATTATAAGTATTTTATAAGTATCCTAAAGATTTAATAATTATTAGAATAATAATAATAAAATATAATAAGATTCAATATTAATAAAGTAGAGAAAGTAAATACTAAGCTTTAATATTAAAGCTTAGCGACTTCGTTAATTACTTAATAAATTATCTAAAAAAAATTTATATAGAATAGAGTATAATATTATTATTTTATTAGTATAGAATTATAATTATAAGGTTATATAATATCTTTATAAGATATATAAGTAACTAGATAAATAGCTATAAAGTTCTAAATAAGTTTATAAGATTTAGAGTTAGTAGTAATAGTAATAATAATAATAATAATAAATAAATAACTTCTATAGAATAGAGATTATTAATAGGTCTATTATAGATTAATTATATTATAAAATACTTTAAACTTATCTTTTATTAGTATCTTAGTTAGTCTATTAGCTACTTACTTATTAATAAAGATATACTTAAAGATTATTATCTTATTAATAACTTTCTTATAATAGAAATAATTATTAATCTTAATATACTTAATATAACTATAAGAATAAGAGTTTTTAGTTAATATAATAGTATTCTAATTATCTCTATAGATAATAACGATCTTTAAGGTATTATAATTAATTAATAATATTAGAAGACTTTATAACTAAATAGCTTTCTTTATAGCTTAGATCTATCTAATATATTTAGCTTTATAAGTTAATAATATAATAATAACTTAATATTTTAAAGATTAGCTAATAGCGCTACTATTAATATTAAAAATATAGTTTAAGATAGAATAATAAATAGCTATATCTCTAATTTAATTAAAATTAATATAATTTATTAAATTAAAAAGAGTATCTTTAAAAGTAAGCTCTAAATAAATAATATTTTTAAGATAATAAAAGATATATTTTATAATATTTTAATACTTTTAAGTAGAATTATAAGTATAGTAACTAATAACTAATATAGTATAAGCTATATTAAGATAAGTTTTTAGTATAGTATATATTAATAATTTAATAGTAAATTAATAGTACTTAATCTTCTTTAGCGAACTTATATAGCTATTCTCTATAGGTATTAATTTTATTAATATCTTTATTAATATTATTATTAACTTAGTATTCTATATTCTATTATTATAAAGTACTCGCTTTATATAGCTAGCTTACTCTAGATAAATAATTCTATTTATATAATTATAAATAACTATTATTTTTAAGTAATATATATAAGATTCTAGATTTATTATATAGAATTTAGTATTAAGTATATTTTTAACTTATTAAATATTCTTATAATTTAGGCTAGTAACTAATATATTATTTATATAAAGAATAATAATTATATTAATATAAGAATTAGTAAATATATTATAATTAATATTAATAAAGAAAAGACTCTATTTCTTTATAAACTTTATAAAAATATTATATTATATATAAGAGAATTACTTTAAGTTATAGAAAGTCTTTTTTAGCTTATAGATCTTATTTAAGTATTTCTTTAACTTAAAATTAATAAATTATTATATATAAATTATCTCTTTTACTACTTTATATAAGAATACTATTTTAATATTTATTTACTTTAAGTCTTAATTTAGAGCGGCGGTATAGATAAATAAAGTCTTATAATTTATAAACTTAATAATTAAAATAAAAGTCTTATTATAATTTAAGTCTTTATATTAAAAATATTTAAGAATTACTTAATATATTTTATAATAAGTAATTTTTTTTTTAGAGTCTTACTTTAAGATAAATATTTATCTATCTTTTAATAGCTTATAATTCTTTAAATAATTAATAAGCTCTTAAATATTATTTTTTATTAAAAAGTTTATTTTATTTTTAATTATATTTTTCTAGTTTTTTTAATTTTAATTATACTTTATAATAGTCTTCTTATAGTTTTTAGATTTATAAGATTCTCTAGCGATAAAGGCGAATAGCGTAATTAAATTTAAAGATAGATTATAATCTTATAGATAAAGATAATTCCTTAATAGAGAAGTTAATAGAGTATCTTTTATAACAGTATTATTTAAAGCTATATTAAATAAAAGTACTAGTATCCGAGGTATAGAGGTAGATATTAGTAGAGTATTAATAAGAGTTAAAGTATTAATAGAAGTTAGTAGTATAATAAATAATTACTAAATAATAGTTAATACTTTAAATAGGCTTTCTAGCTTATCTTTATTATTAATAATTATTATTATAGATAGAGATCCTTTTATAAATTTTAAAGATAACGATATAACTAGTAATAATAATACTCTTTTTATTATAATAAAATCTAACTTAGATTATTTAATATAAAGAAAGTTAAAAGAAATCTCTTTTTAAATAATCTTATTAATACGATAGATTTTATTATTATTAAGTAGTATAATATAGATATAATTTCTATTATAGCTAATTAAATAAATAGAGGATTTAAAAATAGTATAATTTTAATTCTTTATCTACTTAGTAATAGATTTTTAAATAAGATATTAATTAAAAGAGTTAAAAGAATATAGACGCTTTAAATTAAGCTTTAAATTAATATATACTTTATAAGAGATTAGCTTTTTAGTCTAGATAAGATATTAATTATATAAGTAATTAATAATTAAGAGAATATATAGCTAATATTTTATATTAAGATCGATATCTTTTATAATAGTAAATATATAATTCTTTAGATTTTAATTTAAGCGCTTAATTACTCTATTTTATTATAAATTTTTAAAAACTATTAGCTTCTATATAATATCTCTATTAATATAAAATCTATTAAATTTATAATTATTATATTTATCTTTTTAGTTAATTTATAATTTATTATACTTTTCTTTATCTTTCTTATTATATAAGAGGTAGCGATAAAAAGTATTATAGACCTTATCTTTAATATATAGAAGCTTAACTTTAAATAACTTAATATAATTATTTATAAATATAATAAAGTATTTATAGCTAAGCTTAGTTTATTTTATTTTATTAATATTATTATAAATAAGATCTATATAACGTCTTCTAAGATAAATATATAATATATATCTTTCTTATTAAGCCTTTTTAATAATATAGGACTTATAGAGAGTCTTATTACTAACTTTTTTAAATAGATTAATATTATATTTTTTAAGCTATATTATATCTTTAGAGTATTCTAGATAATAATAATAATAAGTTAAAGTCTTAAAATTTAGCTTATATCTTTTTAAAGATCTAATATTACTATAATTTAAGATTCTAAAGTCTAAATTCTTATATATTAATATACGGAAGTTAAAGTTAGAGTTAGAATTAAAGTTATAATTTAATATAGAGTTAATAGTAATATTAAATATATAGCTAATATTATAAGAGCGCTTAACTAGTATTAAAGAAATAATAGATTTATTAATAGAATTAATAGTAATTAAAGCTTATAGCTTTAATATTAAAGAAAACGCTAATTAGAGTTTTATCTACTTTAGTATTAATATTAATATTAGTAATTTAAATCTATCTAATAAAAAGTTCTTTTATATATAAAAAAGAAAGATATTATTATAAAAGAGCTATATAATAATTTTTTACTAATCTATCTTAATATTATTTAATATTATCTTAATAAAGTAACTTCTATATATTAGTTTATCTTAAGAGATTAAATTAATTAGTATTCTAAGAATATATAATATATTAGAAAGAATAAATTTATAATACTTATTATTAATATTTATCTTAAGCTTAATTTTATCTTTACTAATAGAGAGAAGAGCTCTTATTAAGTTTTTAATAAAGCGGGAGTTATTATTAACTATAAGTAAAGTATATATCTTAAAGATTAAGTAATTAAGAGTACTATAAATAGAGATATAAGTATTAAGTCTTTAATATATTAATAATTTACTTATAGCGATAGCTATTATCTCCTCTTTAGAGACTAAGATATAGTATTTAGGTTACGGATCTTTATATAAGACTATATATAACTTATTATTAGAATTAGAGCTAGAACTAGTAGACTTAATATTATAATAAATTAAAAGAGTCTCGCGTTTAGAATAAGATTTTTTAAACTTCTTTTTATAATAATTTTTATATTAGCTATAATTAGGAGCTTAATTACTATATTAATATTTATAATTATAATTATTTCTATTATTATAGCTATAACTTAGATTATAATTTTATTTATAATAATTTAATTTATTATTCTTTTCTTCTTTATACTTATACTAAATATAATAAAGTCGCTTATAGCTCTAATAAAACTTAATTATCTTATAAATAAAGATATTATCTAGTCTATTAATTATACTATTTTAAGAATTAATAATAATAAAGAATATTATAAGTCTCTTTATAATAAAAAAGGCTTTATTATAAACTATAATTATTTTAAGAGATAACTTAGTACAATTAGCGAAAGAGTTAATAATTATTTAGAAAAAGTATTAAATTATATACTTTAGCGTATAGACTATCTATTTATTAGTATTATAAGTTTTATAATTTTAAATATAGTATAAGAAGTAGTTCTTATAAGCTTTATTTAAGTTAATATAAAAAAGAAAGATAAGAAAGTTTTTAAAAAAGTATAACTTTTTATAAATATTATAAATTTTATTATAAAGTTTTTTAAATTTTTTAATATATTTAGTAAGATTCTTATAGTTATTAAGTCTTAAAGCGTAAAGATATTAATAATAATTATTAATAAAGTCTAATTCCTTTAGCTTATATTCTAATTTAATAGTACTCTAAAGGAAAATAGTATTCTTAATATACTTATAATTATTATAATAGTTAATTCTAAGAGTACTTTAAATTATATTATAATATATTAAATACTTATTTTTCTATTTTTCGCGCTTAGTATTATACTCTTTAATAGTTTTTATTATAGAGATAGTAACTATTATAACTACTTATATCTATTAAGCTTAAATCTAAATTTATATTACTTAGTTATTAATAATAGCTCAGTTTATAACTACTTAAATAATATAATTTAGAAAGATAACTTAGCTCTTTATAATATATTTCTAAAGAAATACGCTAATAAGGTATTCTTTAATAGTTTACTTTTAAACTTAGTATTCTTTTAAGAATTTAAGCTTCTTAATATAGATTAGTAGATTAGAGATCTTTATTATAACTATTTTAAAATCTATAGCGAGGCTTTATCTTAAGACTAAAAAGTTTAATATTGTTAGAACCGTATCTAGAGTTAAGTCTAATAGGGGTAAATTGAATAAGACAACTAGATAGGGAGCAAATATGGTATAGAAGAAGAACGCTTAAATAGTAAAAGAAATCCCCGCTAGTCTATATATTAATAGAAATAAGTTAATAACTAATAAATACTCTATAGGCCTAATATATAGCTAGGAACCTAATATATAGCTATAAATATCTAATTTCTAGGGTATATTTATAATAGTATCTTCTCTCGTAAGTAGTAATATCTCTATCGCTATAAAACTTTCTTTAGCGGCGATAATAATAGCGAGAATAATATATTAATAGCCTTAATTAATATTATCGCGAGAAGTACATTATAGCTATTAGGGCGTTTAAGAATTATATAATTTAGTTAAAAATTAACTAAGTTATAACTATAAATAAATATAATTAAAAGATCGTAATATTTAAACGCAGTAGAGAAGAATTTAAATAAAAGTCTCTTATTAATTTAAAGTAGAGTTAACTCGATATCTAAATTTTAATTAAATATTAGTTTTTCTAAATAAAGTTCTTTTTTATTAAATACTAATCTCTAATTTTAAGTAAGATTATTAGTAATAGTAACGAGATCTAGTAATAACGTTATATAGTTATATAGAGTATTATTAACTATAATAATAGTAATTAGATAGTAAGAGAGCTTTATATAATATCGCTATTAAATAGCGAGTATCTGAGAAATAAAGAGTTAAATATTTAATAGATAAGATCTTAAATAAGATAACTAGATAGGGAGTAAATATAATATAGAAGAAGAACGCTTAAATAGTAAAAGAAATCCCCGCTAGTCTATATATTAATAGAAATAAGTTAATAATTAATAAATACTCTATAGGCCTAATATATAGCTAGAAACCTAATATATAGCTATAAATACTTAATTTTTAAAATATATTTATAATAGTATCTTTCTTTATAAGTAGTAATATCTTTATTATTATAAAACTTTCTCTAGTAGTAATAATAATAGCGAGGGTAATATATTAATAGCCTTAATTAATATTATCGCAAGAGATATATTATAGCTATTAAAGCGTTTAAAAATTATATAATTTAATTAAAAATTAACTAAGTTATAGCTATAAATAAATATAATTAAAAGATTATAATATTTAAATATAGTAAAAAAGAGTTTAAATAAAAGTCTTTTATTAATTTAAAGTAAAATTAATTTAATATTTAAACTTTAATTAAATATTAATTTTTTTAAATAAAATTCTTTTTTACTAGATATTAATCTTTAATTTTAAATAAGATTACTAGTAATAATAACGAGATCTAGCAATAATATTATATAATTATATAAAGTATTATTAATTATAATAATAGTAATTAGATAATAAGAGAACTTTATATAATATTATTATTAAATAGCGAGTATTTAAGAAATAAAGAGTTAAATATTTAATAAATAAGATCTTAAAGCTAAATTTAGAGTACTTATAAAGGCGCTAAGATTTTTATATTTTAAATTATTAATTAAAAACTATCTTAAAGATATTAGATCTAGATTAACTAGTATTTTTATAAATTAGCTCTAATTATTAACTATATACTATAATTATAGAGTAGATATTATATCGTCTATAAATAATAATAATTAGAATTATAATAAAATTTTAAAAATTATAAAGATAATAGAGCTTTTTTAACTTAATAATTATATTATATAGATTAGAATTCTTTAGATACTTATTATAATAATTATTAACTATATTCTAGACTCTCTTAAACTTATTATTATTAATATTCTATTAAGTAAGTATATTATTGTTATTCTTCTATTTTACTTAGTATTATAGTTTACTATAGTAATATCTAAAGTCTAGAATATTCTTTATAATCTATTTATTACTTTTAAATATTTTAATTAACTATATAGAAGAGTTCTTCTAATTAGATAAAAAATTTATAAAGATAAATAAAAGTAATTTAAAATTAAAAATAAAATAAATTTTTATTATAAAGAGAAACTAAAGTTTATATATAAATCTTATAACTTTAATTACTTTAAAAGATCTTTTCTTCTTATTTTTTAGCTTCTTAAATAAGTATATAATCTTATTATTATAATTATTTAAGAAGACTATATTACTCTTCTTAAATTTAATATTAAGATAATATTTATTTATCTATATAGCTATACTCTTTTAAATATACTTTAAATTTTATTTAATATAAATAAGAATATTCTTTATATAATTAAAAATATCTATTATCTTAATAGTATTTAGTCGCTAATAAGTAATTTTATAGTTTATTAAATTTATAAAGAAGCTTATATAAGAATTAAATTTCTTATTAATAAAGAATAATATAATTTTAATAGAAGTTAACTAAATATTATTATTTATAAATTCTATAATAAAGAGTTACTTAGCTTAATTATTTTATATATAATTATAATAAGTCTATAAGTAATATTCTAGATTCTAATTTATATACTTTATTTATTTATTAGTTTTTAAATAGAATATTATTAATAGTTTAATCTTTATATTAAGCTATTAATAAAAGAACTTTTAAATAGTAACTATAAATTATAGTTCTCTATTAAAAATAATACTAAGTAGAAGATTATATAGTTTAAAAATCTTTTTAATAAATATTTATATAATAATCTTAATAGTAATTTTATCTTTCTTAATAATATAAAGAATATAATAATATTCTTTAATTAATTTATTTATTAAAATATAGATTAAGTTCTATTACTTTAATATTAAAAGATTAGTAATAAAGTTTATATTAATATCTTATTAATACTTTTAAGAAATAGATAGTGGCTATAGAAGACTATATTATTAATTTTAAAAGATCTTAATATAATAATATATATAATAA
>JAEUBB010000551.1:0-22415 GCA_018257885.1 Parmelia sp. 050094
CCCCCAAACTCAAGCTCAACCCCCCCTCCACGCACCTCATCCGCAGTTCCGCCTCCCTATGTTCAATAATCATCTCGCTCTCCTCTCATAGTCTTCCATCTAATATATTAAGGAGTATAGATTGTGGGTTAAGTAACTGGAGATGGTGAAGAAGTAAATAGTATCGGCTGCCTACACTATCACGCAAATATGACGATGCTATGGGCTGAGGAATCTTTTAGAGCATGTTATGTGCAGTAGAGAGATATAGTAGAGTTGTAGGAGATAGATGGATTTTTATACCCATGTGCATGCAACCTCTAATTTTTACAGCGTAAACCAAGTCCGCAAGACTTTCGGCCAAAGCATTGCTTTTTCCCTCCAGTGATGCAGAATAATATATACAATATCCCCACTCCACAGGCCAAGTCTACACATCCTCGACTTCATCCATCATCCATAAAGCTCCTCATCATCATTGCCTCCCACGTCCCCAAATCCATTGACACCACCCCTTTTCCGCTCAGGGGTCCCTGCAAAGTCGTTGCTAGTGACATACGCATCATCATCGTCGTCGTCATCGCTATCCCACTGTGTAGCTTTGCCCTTCCCCTTGCCTTTTAGATCTGCTTGCTTAGCCGTTCCGGTGCGGCTGACGGGTTTTGGGCGCTTATCGAGTGCTGAAGGCTGAAGATGGTTATTCATTTTGGGAGCTGGAATGCGCGAGGCAGCAGTAAGGTTTGGAGCCTTTTTTGAACTGGCAATACCTTCAAAGGCGTGGCGTACGCGCTGATAGTGTTCGAGTTCTTTGGCGCTGTAGGATTGGGAATCTCAGCAATGTATCTTGGCATGGTTTACAATGGGGAAATACTTACCTTACACTACCGACCAGCTCTCTATCAGCAGCGAAGAAGTCCTCTTCAGTAACCATAACAGCAATATCCTCGTTCGTAGCCAGATGATCAAAGAAGTAAGCGGTAGTGACTGGGGTACCAGACAGTGCCTTGATCTTGGCATCGACTGCCGATGCTTGCCTGGTGATGGCCTTAAGCATAGCGTCTGAGCAAAGTGCGTAAAGATCTGCGCCTGTGTATGTAAATGGCAACGATTCAGCCACCCGCTGAAGAGACATCCCTGGATGTAAGGTGAACTTTCGAGTCAAGGCTTGAAGAATAGTGAGCTGCTTGTCATGTGTGTCGGAGACGCCAAGGTAGAGCATTTTGTCGAAGCGTCCTGGACGGAGCAGAGCTTGGTCAAGTAGATCTGGCCGATTTGTAGCACCAATAACAAACACACCTCCGCCGCCTTCCTCACCGTCGCTCATACCGTCAAGCTCAGCGAGAAGCTGACTAACGATACGATCCATGACACCACCGCTATCACCTTGATTGCCTCTTTTCGGTGCCACAGAGTCCAGCTCATCGAAGAAGACCACGCAAGGCCTGGCATCTCTAGCACGCTGGAAGACCCGACGTACGTTCGCCTCGGACTCTCCAATGTACATGTTGAGTAGCTCCGGTCCTTTGACAGAGAAGAAGTTGAGGGAAAATTCGGTTGCGATGGCCTTTGCCAAAAGAGTCTTTCCGGTGCCGGGCGGACCGTAGAAGAGGATGCCACTCCGCTTCTTCATGCCCTTGGCAAAGAGCTCCGGTCGCTCAAGTGGCAATTGAATGGTCTCCATGACAGCGTCTTTGACGTTTGTGAGACCCCCAACATCATCCCAGCCAACGTTTGGAATTTTAGGAGCTCCAATGGCATCCGCAAAGTTCTTTCTAGCAGCCTCTACGGCAAGGTCGAAATCTATTTTGGCCACGCAGCGCACATCCTCCCCGCCAGAGACGAGTACATCTCGGACCAGGAGGTAAGTGCCTTCTTCCACAAGCATCTGTTTGTTAACGAGTTTCTCCAGACGGTCTTGCCTAGCCACGACGGCTCTATCTACAATGTCAACCAGATTACCAGCGACGAGTGCAGCAGTCTTCACTGCAACTGAAGACAAATCCACGTCAAATGCAAGCCTGATAGCTCGATCTTGTATAATGCCCTGCAAGATACCTTCCCTTTCGCCTTCATCAGGAGCCATGATCTCCAGCTCGTGTGAGAAGAGACTTCGGACGCCATCAGGTATGCTCCCGATCTCAGTGGTAGTAGCTATGAGTACTCTGACATCCAAAATTGAATTTTTAATGGCGGTGACCATGCGATCTGCAGTCAACGCTTCTACATGTCGTATTAAGACTATTGTACAATCAGCTCCGCAGCTAAGTGCGCGCTCAATCCTTGCTTTGAATAGAGCTTCTGTTTTGACGTCGCCTGCACTGCCGCCTTCAGCTATGATGTCATATGCATCTAAATCGAAGACATGGAGACCAAGGTCTGATGCAGCTCTGATGGCCAACGTAGCTTTACCGATGTTCCTTTGGGTGGAGTGGAGAAGGATAACCATTGGGTCCATTCCGAGATATACGGCTCGGGGACTGGTAGCCGCGGCGAGTAACTCACGCAGACGCCGCTGCAGAGGTGCAATATATGGTTTAGGTATCGGTGCTATTATTTGCTTTATAGGGCTGTGCGGAATCGAAACTTTCATTGACGGCCGGACGCCGAGGTAGTATTTCCACGACGGATCACATACTGATGGTATTCTATTTGTCTCGCTTCCAGCCTGTCTCATTCGAGTGGTCATAGGCTCAACACTAGCGGCTCCAAACCAGCTAGCAGGTGATAAAGGATGGCGGGTCTCGTCCGATCCTGAATCAACGATCAGCCCGACCTTGAACCAGGCAACTTCACAGCGACGAGGTTTTGAAGTGTTGTCTTCAAAAGAAAGGGCGAGCAGTTCCTCTATGTCCCCATCATTATCTGTGCTACCATTTGGCTGAGCCAACAGACGACTAGCGCCCACATCTATGGGAAGAGCGATCAGGTCCCCTTGCCGAAGAATGCGACGCTTCTTCTCAAAGTGCTGCTTTAGCGAGGCGAAGATACCACTCTGTAGTGCTCGCTCGGTCGACAGCGGTGTGGAGACTCGAAGTATGGTCAATTCTTTCGCGACAGGTGGTGATGCAGAGCTGTTTACTTTCGAAGTCTTACCCGTAGTCCGCGAGGCACTATTCTCGGTTGGTCCCACGAGCAGTGGGGACAGCTTCACAAATGAGACCTGACCTATATTTGATAATAATATGGGTGAGAGCCAAGCGACTGGCGTTGAAGAATCTGAACTTTGTACTGTGGTTACACTTGACCTTCTAGCAGTGGTACCTCCTCTTGCATATCGAGTAGCTGAAACTGGAGATAGATCAGACAAGCCATATATTTTCACTGGTCTCGAATCGGCCGGACTATCATCACGATGGAAGGACTCGACATCCAAAGGACCCGAGCGGCCCCCACTCGGTGCGGATGCTGCTTCCATTTTCACCCAATCGCCCGAAAAACAACGAAGTTTTAGGAGGGTCTTGATATCAACAAATACGCGAGACTCATCATCTTCGTCTATTGCTGGTTTCGGATGAAGTAAATCATCCGGTACCCTACTGGTGAGACCTTGGGCTTTGAATAGCCTACCCGTTGCCATCGAACCTTTTCTAGCTGTGGTCGCTGTGAGATTTGAAAAGACGGATCCTGGGGTACTGATGCCGTCAGTCGTTGGCCTTCCTGGCCTAGGCGTAGCCGCTGTCCTCGAAGACAGTACACCAGAATCCTGACTTGCTAGTGGCGGAGCACTCATGGATATAAGATTGTCCATGGAATCATCCGAAGAGCTGTTAGATTCTTTGCCAGAGCTATCCGAATCCGAGTCCGACTCCGTTCCTTCAAGATCATCCAAGTCCTCGGTTTCGCCATTTTCTACGGCAGAGAAGAACTGCTCGTTCGAGGTGTCGTTCTCATTCTCCGTTGCCATGGCACGAAAGACACTCCGCGCAGCTGGATTTGGTCGACCTCGATCTGCTGGATCCCTGTGGTGGAGGCGGTTGACGATGATTTTGGTCTCGTCCGACAAAAGGCCTTGACTGACAGGTTCGCAAAAAGCGACTTTCGCCGGGGTTAGAGGAACATGAGTAATTGGATGTGCTGGCAGTGGTAGGGGTAGGAGGTCGTTCTGGCGCACGACCAAGGACGAATGCAACCCCTCGCATACGGCTGCGGTCAAGCGGTCTTCCTGCTCTTTAGCCTGTGATAGACTTCCATCACCGTTACTATCGTGTAGTATAGCCTTGCCCTTGCCCTTGCCCTTGCTTTTGCTGGCATCCCCATTGATCTGGGAAGCGGGAAAGCCTCCACCAAATTTCCGTTGCACTTCATCATGTTTAGTGAGAGCATCTCCATCCACAGTCACGTATATTGTATCCAGTCTCAGAGGTTCCACTTCCAGTATCCGTACCTCAACACCTGGTTTGCCCTTGACCGCGTCTTTTCCTGCTGAAGTGGCCTGCAGTGCCTCCGCAAAGGTCTGCAGTGCCAACGAAGCTGCCGGAAAATAAATAGACAACGGACCCAGGCCATCGTCCGCACTGGTCGCCCGCGCTTGGACAGGTAGGATGGTCCAGCTGGCATCTTCGACAGGATCTAGCGATAGTGGAGTCCACGGAGTGACGGCAATGTAGTGGAGGGATGGAGGCCCTTCGGCGGGCTCATGGCGGAAAAGGTGGGTGTAAAGGTTACGAGAGATGTTGCCCACGTTGCCTTTGATCTGTTCACTTAGCGTCAAGTATGCCGAAATGGGAGGAGTGTCAGCTCTTCTCCGTCGCTTTCTCTTTCGGTGGTCTATCGACGTCGTCCGATACTCCATCTCACGATAGGTCGGTAGCAAGAGCTCCTTGTGTGGGATGATTGAGGGATTCAAGATGATCACCTCGCCCGGATGCCATTTCTCGAGGACTGAGCCGAGGTTGAATTGAGAGGGGAATAGGTTCAGCCTTCAGGTACCGACCAGGCTTGGCTCGGGCCTCGACCACAGAGGCCACTACCTTAGTAATGTATCAATGGGGGCCCTTTAGTGCTGACTTGGTCTGCCTGGTCTTCAAAAGGGAGTGGTAAGCTTTGATGTGCATCTAGATGTCTTTGGTAGCAGCGACCCGCCAGTCAATTATTTCAACCCCGGAGATAAGCTTTGCGGGGCTAGGATTCGCCAACGACTGCTGCAGACTGACTGGCCTTAGATCAACCTGTCTACTGTCGCGGTGATAGAGTACATAAATACCATGTGCAGGTACAGAAATGCAACGTCATTCTCATAGCCGTCCCAGACCCCACAGTCGCGTGGATAATCGTTGTAAATACAATATCCTCCGAACTTTACATACTGCAAGGTCGGCTCTAGCGCGCTAGAATACATCAGTCTAGAACGCCAGACTACTCAGATAGCACATGACTGCCACCACTGGTTATTGCTTTTCTGTAGACGAAATCTTGTTTACAACCTTGCAGGGAGTCCATTGACTGCAGCATCATGTCGATAGTCGCCTATAAATCAGCCCATTTGCCAGACACATCCTTCCCAACGCCTTCTCCTCCTCTGTACCTCTGATCAATTCCCGAAATTGATCCAGTCTCAATGGCAGAAGAACCCGCAGAGTGCAGAACGAGCACTGCCATAGAATTCACCCGCCAATCCGAAAAGCTATCCCTCCAGACACATAATATCAGTGATGGAGACAGCAAGGGCGCCATGGCCGTCGAGGCACGCTTCATCACTCCCCAGGATCCAGTCATTCAAACTGGCAGCGGTGCAAGGTTGCCAGCAGTACCGCTGAAGGAGGCCTTAGAGCTGAATAGGTTACGTGACCAAGTCGACGGTCAGAGTTCCGAATCTGGCCGCCAAAGACGTGACCCCGCGCATCGAAAACACGAAGAATCTGTCGATGAGTCCAGTCAAGCAGGATCTACACAGTCCACAAGACCGGACGCGTCTCTTCGCAATGCTATACCTCCCTCGAGAACACATCCCCTATTTCCAGAGTTACCCCTCTACGGGCCTCCATCCTTATTACGAGACATACAATCTATCGGCTTCCGAAGCTCGTCAGCTATACTCTCTCTGGCCTTTCTCGGCGTCATTGTCCTTGGATCAGCTTTCACCAGTATACCATTGATGTTCCGACATATAGTAATGCGTCTGACCTTCCGCAACCCTGACGCGCGACGACCGTTTTTCGAAGAAGAAAAGAGAAGACAACAAGTAAGGAATGAGGAGGCAAAGGAGTGGAAATACAAACGACGGCGTAGCGAGAGCTCAAATACAGAGGGGGCCAACAATGAAGAGGATGTCGGTCAGAAGGATGAGGATTTTGAGCCTATGGAAGGTGGCCAAGATCCCCTTGTATGCGATATCGGGTATTACGCACGAAGGGTAGGCCTGGACGCAGAAACATATGAGGTCATGACCGAGGACGGCTTTATCATTCAACTCGTGCATATATACAATCCGAAAGAGTACACACCTGCTTCCCCATCTCAACGTGTCTCTGGGGCCCCCGTCGCTTTTCCCAGGTCTTTCGACAACGACCGGTCCTCCAACAGTAGCAGCGCTGCATCGTCAACATCGACCAACTCGGCAAGAAAATGTAAATACCCTATTCTCCTCGTGCACGGACTACTTCAATCCTCTGGCGCATACTGCGCTAACGATGACTCCTCCCTGGCCTTTTACCTGTGCAAATCTGGCTACGACGTATGGCTCGGCAACAACCGCTGCGGGTTCGATCCACGGCACCAACTCCTGAAACCTACCGACCCCAGAATGTGGAACTGGAACATTCGACAGATGGGTGTCATGGATCTTCCGGCTCTTGTATCTCGCGTGCTTTCCGAAACAGGATTCCCAAAGTTGGGCCTGATATGTCACTCACAAGGAACGACGGAAACGTTCGTCGCGTTAGCAAAGGAACAGCGACCGGAGCTGGGAGACAAGATTAGCGTCTTCTGTGCACTTGCACCAGCCGTGTATGCGGGGCCACTGATTGGGAAAATGTATATCAAATTCATGCGGATAATCTCCCCGGGTATGTTTCGCATCATGTTCGGGATCCATTCATTCATCCCTTTCATGATGACAATGCACTCTTATCTACCCGGACGCCTCTATGGTGCTCTAGGCTACCGCGTTTTCTCTTTCCTCTTCAATTGGACCGATGATCGTTGGGACCAGGGAATTCGAAACCGTTTATTCCAGTTTGCACCAGTATACGTAAGCGCAGAGAGTATGCGCTGGTGGCTTGGTCGTGAGTGCTTTGCAAGCCAGAAATGCATCCTGGCCACCCGCGAAGAAGGGAGAATCGAAGATGAAGAGGATGAAGAAGGTACTTATTACACTCAGGGCACCGAGCATTCAACAGAACGGATGCTTGACGGTCAAAGCCATCCGGACCAACCTCGTCCCGACCGCAGCCGCAGAGCTTGGTTTGACGAGCACGTCCCACCATTTGCCCTCTGGGTCGCAGGGTCAGACGAGTTGGTCGATGGCCGACGACTACTCCGAAGATTCGAAAAGGGCAGGGAGCCTCATGTTCGAGTCGTGCATTCAAAAATAATTGAAGAGTATGAGCATCTAGATGTATTGTGGGCTATTGACAGTGTCGAAAAGGTTGCGAAGGAGGTCAGAGAGGTACTTTGGAAAACAGTACCTGAGAGCTCGAGGGCTCGCTGTAGAGTACCGAAAGATTGTGAAGGCGTGAGCATTTGGGAGGACCCAAAGGTACGCGTTGTAGAAGGTGCCGTGTAAGAGCCGTTTGGTTGCGTTTGTGTGGATTCGTGGCTTTTGGATATACCCGTGGTCGGCAGGTTCCATCCTGAAAAACAGGATTCGTTTGCATCGCAGCGTTGGCGCTCGGGCTTTGGATAGAATACTTGGTTGGTGTACACCTGAGGGAGCATACGGTTTGGGTATAAGCAGTGACTTCGTCCCGAGAAAGACGGTAACATACATGTATGAAGATGCGAATATAATCAGCGCGAGTAAATAGTCTTGGTATAAAATACAGCAGCATACGCCCAGGCCTGCTTCATCGAAGTTGGTAGAAAGTAGCTGGCTTTTATCTCATTGAGTGAATGGAGAGAGGTAAGGCCACCGGGCCAGCTTGAAGGCTAGAATTAGTAACCCAGACGCGCAACATCCCTACCGCCTGACTGCTCTCTCTCCTCACGCATGACGGGATGGGCTGCTCCAATCTTCTGGTTGCTTCTCCCGCTGATGGAAAGGGATGCGCAGGGATGCAGTCCTGCTGCGTCTCCGTCCGTTTTCGCTGCCAGCGCTAACCTTCAGTCTCAACCTTTCTCTGATGCAAAGGGATGCGGACCTCCTGCATCTCCATCGCTCCCCTCTCTCCCTCTTCCTTGAACAGACAAGGTAAGAAGGCTATCCGCTATTATTTATTCTGCCCTGCTGATGTTCCGGCACATCGGCTAGAGAAAACATGTGTTGGCAGAGCTGGATGCCTTGATTGCATCTTAATTTGTACCTGCATCGACTTGCAATGACTGCAATGGCATCGGTGGCTGCAATGGCGAGGAGGAGTTTTGCTCTGTTTGTTCGATCTGATGGGTGTGGAGGCGATGGTGAGGGTGGAGGTTTGAGTAGAGCGTTGAGGGGGGTATGGTATGGTGGGGAACATGACTATTGGAGGGAGGGGAGAGCGGAAGTTTTTGTTTGAAAGGACACGGCTGGTTTGTGGGAAACGGTCTCACGCTATATTGCTGAGAGGTTGTGGGCGGATGGATATATATGATGGATGGCATATGTGATGAATGGATCAATGTTGGACCACGTGGCTACGATTCGGAGGTGCGGTGGAGCTTTTGGGAAGAAGACGGAAAGGGAGAGGAGCGAGAGCGTCGCTGGTTCTCGTGACCTTATGTGTGGGTCCTTGGGTTGTGTCTAGAGGAGCTGGAAATTAGTGGTTGGATCTCGCGGGACTACCTATTAAGAAGGTCGTTTGGAAGTCGGTACAACGAAAAGCCAGCAGGTGAGATTATGTCTCTGAGTAGGGTATCATTTTTAGCCAAGACCTCTTAGTAGAGGAGATCGTACTGTTTATCTTACGACCCTTATCTCATGAAAACCAGCAGGCACCGATGATGAAACGGTCGCCCTCTTTTTCCATGGCGACTTCGGATCTGTATAGTAGGATGTTCGATGCATCATCGATCCCTTTCACTTTCAAATCTGCGGTTCTCCAATGGCTCTCCTGATGATCAGACAATGACTCTACAAGCTTTACACTTGAGTATCATGCTACCTATGATTCAGCCAGGAGATCTATGGCTGCTTTAGCCACGATGTCCAATCCGCCCGTGTCTAAAAGAAGGCTGTGCCCGAGAGTTACGAGAGGACCTCCCTGATCATCACCAAGTCCCATCTGCTTCATGGCTGATGACGGATAAACAATGAATCTGAGATTCTATGACTCCTTTCGCTGTTGGCGATATCGGACTAGATTTTTGGGCGATCTGTTCCCGATTCTGCATACTCGTCACCGCTATGGAGCTCGGTTTATGATGACTAATTAAGGGTACTGAGCGCGACGCCGTATAGGACACCTGAGAAGATGAGTTCAATCGTTGCATTATTCGGAGTATTGCTTAGTCAGCATTGATTCGACCCATCCCGGCGGCATCCGGTATCACCGGCCGTCCCATTGCTTTTTCTCTCTACATTTCAACAATGCGCCTACTCAACACTTCAACTCTCAAACTACGTGAATTCCATGATGACGAAATTCCAGATTATGCCATCCTCTCCCACACCTGGGAGGACGGAGAAGTCTCGTTCCAGGAGATGGAGACTGTCGGGTCAGGCCTAGCGTCACCGGTCTCGGATGGCAAGGATCAACCACCAAGACTCGGCACTCGAGAGTTAAAGGGCCAACCTGGATATATCAAAATTAGTCACTGCTGTGCGCTGGCTGTCCATGAAGGCTGGGACTATGTCTGGATTGATACTTGCTGCATAGATAAGACCAGCAGTGCCGAGCTATCCGAGGCCATCAACTCTATGTATCGATGGTATGAGGAAGCGCAAGTCTGCTATGTATACATGGCCGATGTCTCTAGACAATCTATGCAAAGATTTCAATGGAGTCGATGGTTCACAAGAGGATGGACACTCCAAGAAATGCTCGCGCCAAGTACCGTAGTATTCTATACCAAAGAGTGGCATGAGATTGGGACAAAATGGAGCCTCAGACCAGAAATTTCACGTGCGACGGGAATGACATATGAGTCTATGATCAGCCCTAAAAGTTCCAGCATTGCGACGAAGATGTCATGGGCTTCCAATAGAAAAACGACTCGTGTCGAGGACATTGCCTACTGCCTCATGGGTTTGTTCGAGGTCAACATGCCTTTGCTCTACGGCGAAGGGCAAAAGGCGTTCATGAGACTCCAGTACGAGATCATGCAATCCAGAGATGATGATGAGTCCATCTTCGCCTGGAGAGATGCAGGTCTCGCCTCAAGCGGAGTCTTCGCGCATTCTCCCGAGGCTTTCGCCGAGTCAGGAGAGATTCACTGTCTTAAGAACCCAGACTTCAGCCTCAGCCCACCTGCAGTGACTAGAAATCTGCTACTATTCGAGTCATCAATTCCAAGAACGAATATCAGACAACAAGGCTGCCTGGTAATACTAAATTGTGCTCTTGCGGGATCTAGTAAAAAGCATCTCGCAGTGGAAGTAAGATTGGGGTCATCGGGATACTATCTAAGGTCATCACCGGGTAATCTATTGGAATGCGATTCTCTACGTAGCAATCAAACTAAGGAGACGAAAAATCACATCAACGATACATTAAAGATGTTGCTGAATTACACAGAGTACAGGTCTACAAAACATTTTGCGATTAAGAAGCAGCAGACTGTTCTCATAACGGAACCGCATGGGTATGGCCTCAAAGAAGCATATACTGGCGGTGCTCGGTTCGTCCCAGTGCCATTGCATTTACAAATTACCGATTCGAGTAAAGTCGAGCTGTATGAGGGTGAAAAGCTCGAAAAGCGAAGTCGTGTCTCTCGAAGTGACTGGATTTTTTGGGACCGCCGAATAGCCTCAGGATCGCTCAGAGTAGAATTCCAGAACGAACGGTCTGCAGCGGCATTGTTCTTTGAGGATCTGAAAAGGGGGGCCGTGGACAACTTTGCCGTGGTTTTAACCGCATCTGGTGCTACCCCAAGTTTCGACGTCGTTGTACCATCGACCCCAACATCTTTGAGAAAGATACTAGAACCTTATCTGGAAGAGCTCGGCAAGAATCAACTTCAGTCCTTGTCCCGCCGTGAGCCAGGGCAAGATCAATTGACCTTACGACTGCAGTCCGGACGTCTATTCTCTGTCACGATCAGAAAGCGAATCGTTAAGGGCGATAAAGTCTACTTTGTGGATATCGGTCTAGAACAATCCTAGCTTAACAAATGCGAAACAGAAATTGAACCTAGAAGAAGGCAAGTAAACGAACCCTTGGTCAATGAACGTACTGTACTGATCGTCCGATGATAGCCAATGTCTGCACTTGATATTATAGGAACCAGCCATCATCATGCGTTACAACCACCTATCATGGGCTTCCTATACAGCGCAATCAGCACAATACTTCCTCTTACCTCGGCCCAACACCCAACAGCTACTCAAGCAATAGCATCAATGCCCCTCTTCTCTTCTCAATTTTTGCCTCAGTCGACTCGTTTGCTTCATTAGCAGCACGCTTGGCCTTAATAACATGGGAATCATCAGTGGTACGAATGAACAGAGTGTTGCTATCATGCGAAGTGAGCGGAGCGGAAATAGTAGACTTGTAGGCAAAAGTTGGAGCTTTGGTGGCGGAGGAAGGCAGTGCGACCGAATTTGTCCTGGCAGAAAGTGTGTACGACGTCATTGCTACTGTATTTGAGTTTTAATCATACATCGTTGCTGGGAGTGGAGATTGTAGGAAGACATTTTCATGAATTAAAAGCCCCGTTAATCACGACGCCTCTTAGGTCGCGTGGTAGCTCTAATAGCTATGTACAGGTGTGAGCGGGCGGGAGAAAAAAATGTAGGTAGTGACTCTGAAAGAGACGAATGTGAATGAAGAGTCACCTGCATGCAGGAGAATGCTTTTATATGCTGCTATGCAAACGGATCTCCTATTCTTAGCCATAGCCATAGCACCACGCAATGACCATGAAACGACATGGTCGATATGCGACTCAGTAACCCCCAGTCCCACTGTAGCGAGTGGCGTAGCACTCCGGGCTGCATTGGAGCGGAACTTTTGTAGGCGTAACGATATTCGTCTCATTCTCACAAATCCTTAAGTCGCCAACTTTTGTCCTCGTCATGCCTTAAACCCACTCTAGACTTGCCCACCGATTTGCCAAGACCGTTGACACGGCTCATCTGCCCATTCGCCTTCCTCCGCAGATTGGCATCGACATCCACGAACAATAACGCAAGCGGACTTGTCTTCCACGCATGAACGGGACTCGTTGCAGTCTGGATCATAATCGTGACAAGGATCACAGCGGACATGACCACAAGGATGGCAGGCAGCGTGATCCAAACCCAACGGACTTCGTAGCCTAAATGATAGGCAGTCCCTTGATAATATGACTTAGATTCGTCGGACGATTCAGCGTTGGAGGTTCGGATGACATTGGTCATACTGCTGGCAAGATTCTTGATCCTGGAATCTAGTTCTGCGACCGAGCCCGTAACGTTCCAGATCGCCTGGACCACGTCACTACTCGGCTGTACAGACTGGAGATAAAGTCCAACAGTGCCGTTGAGCAGGTTCTCTGTAAAATCGCCAAGGACATCGTAGGCCCAATATCCGACAGAGTAATTTGTAGCATCCGATGCTGGATTCATGTCGGGAGGAAGAACAGCGAAGGTGGCGTTGTCCGGATTTGTGTTGAAACCGTTCACAACGTGCGAGAAATTCTTGGTGACGACTTGCGCTTGCCTAGATGTAGTCATGCTGACGTTGTAGGCTTGCACGCACATCCACAGTGCGCACTCGTAAGCGTTGACATCGGCGTCAACGCTAGGATCAAAGCCCCAGCCATTTTCGCTATATTCGGCACCTATGATCTCGAAATTTGCAATGTACAGTCTGCTAGTATCGTTTTGTTTGTATTTGGCTCCTGGACTTGGAAAGACTGCAAACCCCTTAACCGACTCCTTAACGTCATATACATTACTCTGTAATGTCACTGGCATGCCGGAAGGCATGGAGAAATTGCAGGCTGAGCCAGTATAAGACCCCTCAGTAGTATAAGACCCCTCACTGCAATCACGTTGATATGTGGTGTTGGAGCAGGCACCACAGATGGCTAGTGAGGGGGTGACAGGCCAAGTGCAGTTACCTGTCGGACATGAAGCAGTGACTGGCTCTATAACCGGGTTCATGATACCGTTATAAACTGCCGCTTTGAATAGGAACGGTGGGCCAAGGTCTAGAAACGTTAGCCAAAGCGGTATTCTAGAGATTTTTCGTAGTCAATTTACCTCCTTCTCCTTCTGAAGGATTACCCACAAATTGAGTCCAAGCCTCGCTGCGGGGGGCGATTGTCGGCTGTTTCTGGGGATTGTCGGTGACGGGAAAAGACTTGAAGGTAAGAAGCTGCTGGGTAAAGGTGCCAAAGACGAGGGATAGGATGGTGACGATAGATGCCACATATGCGAGCCATCTGGTGTGTATTAGCTTTTTCACAGTACTCGGTGCTGCGTCACAGTGTAGAATTACTGTCTTCTCATCTGTAGTAGGAAAAGAAATCCCCCCCACGCTCCTCGCGAGGCTGCATCCGACATCTCAAGATCCAACAACTGAGCGTGACCTTTTTGACTTTTCCCAACTCTTGAGATCCAGACCCATGCTTCCTGACTCAACGCGGATCCGACTGGCACCATCAGGGCAGCTCGTGTCAGTGTAGACAGTAAAGCGATGAGACCGTTAAGGGTAAGTGGAGCGGGCAAGTTCACATTCTGGACGCCTTTGCCTTCATAGTGCTTTGCGAGCACAACCAGCCCTATGAAAGACACTATGGACAACAGCGATGCGCAGATCTCTGGTAGCCACCAGCAAAGCTCGGTGGTGAAAGCTTTATACCACGAGCGCTTGTTGGGATACGCGTCTGATCTTTGGTCACTGACTTCGGCCGTTACCAGAGAAGACAGCTCTTCGAATTCAGGCTCATAACTGATTGACTGATGTTGTGATCCGTTGGAGGCATCCGATCGAAATGAAACCATTGCTAGCGGTTGTTGAACGCTCATGATCACACGCTGATAGCTGCTGTAGATGGCAGTGAAAGTCTACCGCGAAGATAGGATGATGAATCAATGTAGGATAGACCTGACTGATGACCAGTGGGATTTAAAAAAAAACGACGAAGTGAATAATGATTTAATCTTGCGCTAAAATTAAGCACTAAGCCCTGGAGGGATACCATTGCATCTGCACCCTGATATGATACATTGATACCCCTCCCCGGTATCAGAGTGCAATTTTCGGTGACGCAGTCTTGAGTGCTTCAAGGCTCATAGTCTTGCGGGTGCGTCGCTATACACAGGATCCTCCCTCACCGCTGGCATCGTCCTCCTCTCCACACTCGCTCCTACCGACCTTCGGTGCGCTGAATCTTAAAACGAATAGCCCTTCGGGAGTGATCAGTACAACCGAATATACGTAGAAAGGGATGTCAATGTATCGAAATAGGATTTATGTGTACTATTCCCTCTGAGAATAGCAAAAACTGCATAATTAGGCAGATACTCATTGGCGCAAATCATCGCGCCGGTTTTCGACATCCAAACACTTAGCAAGCCACGAAAGATTCAACTCACGATGTCACCACGATAGAGCAAGCTAAGAACTTTTTGCTATGAACAAGATCCATGACTGAGTCTCGCTTGGGGCACGGAATTTTTTTTTTTTTTTGTTTTTTGTTTTTGGAAAAGAGACTATTGTATCGAATTACAGTCTGGTGTGGCGTGCTCGAGACCTCTGCAGCGACCTGTTGGCAATGGCAGCATGTGATTGCTGGTACTCTTCCACTATAGTCCTTTTCTTTTTCTTTCCCCACAAGGCATGCCCGTCTTCATTCTGCAAAATGTTCCCGAATGACATGATGGCGTCTCACATTGCTCCCCTAAGCAGCAACAACAACAGTAGCGCCGCGAAAGCGAAACGCGACGACGTCTCCTCCTTTTCTCCTCCTTCTTCCATCAACAGCCCATCCGACCGCCCCACCACAGGCACTAGTCACGAGCTCGCTCGCCAATTATCCCGTCTGAACGACGCAGTCGAGAAGCGCAGGTCGCGTATAATGCCTGCCTCCTTGCCGCGCACGTAGATCTCAACGTAACAACTCCCCTAATCCTACCCTTCTGCTCGAGGCTTCGAAGAGGAAGATGGCTGACTTCCTCTAGTTGGATAAAGTGCAGGCATGATCGCGACGGCCACGGGAAGATTCGATCGGGAGAGATGGGTCGGGTGTAGTGTAAGATACGTAAGAACGAAAGCGCTATCAAGCGCGAAGCAGAAGGCTCGAAGAGTCATAAGTATATCTAAGGGAAGTACATCATTACATGAAATGTCACCGGTGCGAAGAAGGGGAGCATGTCTTGAGTCCTGGCGTTAGTGTCAGTCCAAATAGCCCGGTTTTAGTCTTGGGGCTTTGGTGAAGATTGTAGTGGAATCAATGTTTGTTTGGAGACATGCGATCTGGAATAGATAATCTAGTGGCAATAATAGCTATAAAACTCATACAGGTGAGTTGGGGCGTAGATTGATAGTATTTGTCGTGTACAGAGCCAATCCAAAAGTCATAATTTGTGTCTCTGCAAACGCCAGATCTTTTCAATACTCAGCTTCCCGGCTTGATTAGACATCCTGGATCGATTAGATTGTGACGATCTTAAGGGGGGTGAATCCTACCATATAGCATTGTAAAGCGCACAGCTTAGCAGCTGATACCGTTGCCCATTGAATACTAACAGTCATTTCTGCTGGAACCCGACGTCCAATTTGAGCAATATTCCTTCTCCTCCCCAACACTCCTCACAACTCGCTATGAGGATTGGGATGAAAGAATCCCCTATATGCCTCGGCTGAGGTATTCCGTTCACCAAAAGGTAAGAGCTTGTTCACAGGGGAGCATGGAAGGTTCGTCGACGCGTACGTGTCGACTGCAAGGACCTGATGCAACTTCCAATTGGCGCTCCAGTAGGCCATCTGGACTAGCTGGTTGATTGCAAAGTACTGGACATAGACTCGCAGCACTCGAAGATATGCGTCCCAAGTGATTGTATTGAATGCTTCCGCGACGGTCAAACCTGGTTGACGGATGTTAGAGCGTTCATCATAGCGGTGTAGTCGAGATCTGTCACCGCGGTGAAAAGGTACGATAGCTAGTTCGTCGTCGGACAGCATGGAGGCGTGGACCCTTCTCATCGTCATGGTTGCTGGGATTGCGACGAGTGCGACAAGAATCAGGTAGACGAGGAAGACCAATGTGAATTGCATGATCTTCTTTTTTTGACCCATTTCATCAAGTGTGTTCCAGGAATCAACGTCAAAGGCGTAGTGCCTGAGCTCGAAGGTGCGGCTAAGGGCAAGTGGGAGGCTCAAGGTCAGATGCTCGGCTACCAGCCATGAAGCGGTCAGCGGCCATAGATCCGTGAGGACGCTTGGGCCCTTTGGGAAGTGATCTTGGACTCTGATACTCTTTCTTGGCGGTGTAATCGTATAGTGCGTCCAAGTAGCAAGTCCGGATCCCCACATTGTTGCGAGGACGATAGACGTCGTCCCATAGCCGAGGCTCAACTCACTGGGCTGTCCTGATAAGAAGAAATCACATACCATCCCGAAATACCATTGGGGAACGGCCATGTACAGATAGCCGATGAATCCTCGGAAACAGGGATAACTAGTGATACGATCCCAGGCTTTCATCACCGGGCTTTTGCTGGGCTTGGCAGCAGTTGGCTCGCCTTCTTTCATGGTGTCTCTTCGCTTTAGGTCCTGACGAACGTCGCTAACGGAGACGCTGCGGACTCGGTTGACTTCGGCTTTCTTTACTCTAAAGCGATTGATGACTCGTATCATTCCGACCAAGCTGTCGATACGAGCGCGATGTGACTCGGGATGTTTGTGCGCATTGGCTGCTGCGATGGTAGTGATTTCTCTATCTGCAACAGCGACGACTGTCGAAATGACTTGATAAACATAGAGTAACTGGGCGCAATCGTTATTATGGACTGCGATGCAGGGTTTGATTTCATTACTCACAATGAAGGAGACACAGTACTTCAATGTGGCTAGACCAAGAAAGACTAGTACAATCCAAACGGGCATAGCGTCCCTTGAGTCCAATTTCGAGTGCTTGGTTGCGCGAGAAGTTTGCACAAGCGATTCTCCGACTGGTTGATATGTTTTTGGCAGGGGTGGTTCCCCGAGGGTTGTCAGACCATGTGATGTACAGTAGACGAGCAAGTACTCCAAAGCCATCTGAGCTGAAGACATGTTCTGAAGAGGTCAACGAACGGCGTGGATTGACAGTCAAAAATCAGCCTCGGCTGGGAAGGCTTCCCCTGTCACAGCCTTAGAGTCAGATGTTCTGTTGTCCGGTATATCAGACTGACACGGGGACTGGCTGACGACGAACTTGATGAAAATAAGGAGATGGGGAAAACCAAGTCAAAAGAGTGAGATATGCAAAGAAACAAAGGCCGTATAAAGTACAGATGTTTGAAGATTGAGAAGGGGAAGTGTAAGATATATAGTATGCAGATGTAGAGTAGGACCGGGGGTTTCAGGTTGCTAAAAAAAGAGGGCGGAGCCTCAGCTCATGCAAGCTCTCAGCCTTATCCCCTCTGGTGCCTGAGGCTGACTAACGCCAAGACACACAGCCCGCTTCGCCAAGCGCCAAGCCCCGCCCCCCCGCCAGTCGCGCCCAAATAATCTCGGGTTGCAGCTCGGCGGGGGTACAAAAAAGCTCGGCAGGGGTAGAGTTGGGCTTACAGCTCGGCGGGGGTACAGAAAAGCTCGGCGGGGGTAGGTATATCCTCAGTATATACACCTCAGCGGGGTTACAGCGCATATACTAAGACCTTATCCGAGGTACAAAATATAATTCTATTCCTTAATATATTTATTCTATATAATATATTTTTAATTAAAAAATATTTAAATTTAGATCTTATATTATTAATAACTATAAAAATTATAAAAATTAATTAAGAATTAATAGATATACTATTAACTTAAAATACTTTATATTTTAAGCTCTAAAACCTGGCTTTTAGGGGCTTTTCGGGGCTTATCGAGGACCTAAGGGGTATATACTAAGTATATATTAAGTATATACTCGATCGCAATTCAAAATTTTAAGAAAATACTTAATAAAAATATACTATAAAGCTAAAAGTTTAGCGGGGGTACAGCGCATCTACTCAGCATATATAACGAGTTCATTAGGAGTACAGACTGGATACGTTGAGTATATGCTAAACTCTACCCCTGCCGAGCTTTTTTGTACCCCCGCCGAGCTGCAACCCGGGTAGAGTTTAGCATATACTCAACGTATCCAGTCTGTACCCCTAATGAACTCGTTACTTGTTAGTGGGCCTCGGCCTACGAGTGGCAGGTGCATGGAGAGAGTATCGGGGGCTGAGGTACTCTCGAGGGTAATTCCTTGTTGCAAAAGAGGAACTGGTCAATGGTACTCTAAGGGCGCTGTATAGACGATGGAGCCGTTGGGCTAGATGGAGCTGTTGGGACACAGATAGTACCCCATTAGGCAAACGGTGTGCCTCGCTATTCTATACAGAGGCTCCCCGTACACCTCCACTTTAAAAACAATAAAAAACCAATTTACAGTCCAAAAATGAACTCGTTGCATATATAGTAAACCTTGGCTATAACGAATCCGGATATAACGAATACTTGGTTCTAACGAACACCTCGCATGGAAAGTATTATTTTGTATATAAAATAACGAATTTTCTTTTATAACGAATTCGTTAAGGTTTGGCAGAAATTTTTACGGATATTCGTTATACTCAAGTTATAATTTATATATTTTACCTACTAAAAATTAGTCTTCGGAGCAAAAATACTATATATTTTATAAAATATTATATTTTTTTCGTAAACTTTAAGTAATTTCTTAGAGATATTATACTACTCTAGGCTTAGCGTTATTTGGATATAACGAATACCTGTTTATAACGAAGTCCTCGCGTAAAATCTAAAATTCGTTATAGTTAAGATTTATTATACTGAGTAGATACGCTGTACCCCCGCTAAACTTTTAGCTTTATAGTATAATTTTATTAAGTATTTTCTTAAAATTTTAGATTACGATTAAGTATATACTTAGTATATACTTAGTATATATTCTTCGAGCCTTCGTAAGTCCCGAGAAGCCCTTAAAAGCTAGATTTTAAAGCTTAAAATATAAAGTATTTTAAGTTAATAATATATCTATTAATTCTTAATTAATTTTTATAATTTTTATAATTATTAATAATATAAGATCTAAATTTATATAATTTTTAATAATAAATATATTATATAGTATATATATATTAAGGAATAGAATTATTTTTTGTACCCCGGTTAAGGTCTTAGCATATGCGGAACGTATCCGCTGTACCCCCGATAAGGTGCATATACTGAGGATATGCCTACCTAACCCCTGCCGAGCTTTTCTGTACCCCCGCCGAGCTGTAAGCCCAAATAATCTTGTCGTCATAAAATCATGACTTCCACTCCGTCCTCCTTAATTCACGTACTTTCTTCATCCCATTCGTCATCTCTCAATGATGTATACCATGAGAGCTGTCAAGGGTTACAGACGAGGACTTGTCGCCGCCTACCGGATGGACATGCTTTGCAGGGAATGCCACCACAGGAACCTACTCTATCTTGTTCCTTTAATGGGCTGTATTCTGACACCAGTAAAGGACCTGACGCTACAACACGCAGACCGCGGCTGCTTCCCATCCATCTGGTACACTCCTTCAATCTAGGTATGCCTGCGATCTTCTGAGGCTCCAAATGCAAGTATTGTAAGTGTAGGTTAAGCCGATACGACTGAACCATCGGCAAGCACCTGATGGACAAGAAATCATACTGATCAGCTTGTTGAATTCAATAGTGTGCCTTTATTGACAAGTTTGCTAAATATGCTTGGCTTGTTGAACACCTTTTCCTTTCTTCAAGCTCCTTGTTCTCGGTACTATATTAGGTTGTCCATTGATGCAGATAACGAACAGAGACAAAAGATCCATTCAGGCATTGTTGTTGCCCACGTGGTTTCTCTCTCTTACTTCGGGGCCAAAGAAGAGGCTGCGCAAGGACTATATTGCATCAGATGTATCTTCCAAGCTTACCTGATGTTAAACTCCCGGCTCTTTTTAGCATACTCTCATGTTCAGCGTATGTACTACATTTCTAATCTGCAAGACTCTCTATCGATGAAATTTCTAGTATATGGAAATTTATTAGAAATTTTACGATCGTTATACATATAAATATTTTCTTTCCCTTCAGATTCCTCCTCCTCAGAGTCTTCTTCTCCAATGGATTCGCTCCCTTCTAGGTACCCAGGCCTTCACGCAGCTACAACCGACTATCGCGGTGGCCATCGATCATTTCTTGATGTCATCTTTGATGCGAATCTCGTCTATGATGGGGTGCGCACTTCTATTCTACAAGGCCTGAATACCGCCGATTTTGATAACCTTAGGCGAACGTGCCGAAGCATCGACCACTGCCTGATGATGCCATCGGCTACTGGTGCCTTACGCTATCCGCCCGACCTTGTCGACAAATGTCACGAACTCGGACTACCAATACCTCCAAGTCTTCCGCCGCATGGTTCATGCCCCAACCCTCCGCAAAGTTCGGTGCGAATAAGGGCTTGTCAATTTTACGATTATCTTGATTTGAGACATCTCAATCCACATCAGACCATCACTGCACATCCGCGGGAGCATCTGGTCTGCGAGATATGCAGGCGCAATTGGCACGACAATATTGTCCCCGTCCAAGGGGCTCTCAACCAGAGTCGACACGATGTGTGGAGAGTCTTACTAGCCACAGCGCACATCACACTCTGCCGTCTCTGCGACAGAGAGAAAAAGCGCCAATATCTTCCGGAAGGTCATGACGGCTGCGTCTGTTACCGCGAGCGTTACAAAGAGCGATGGCTTTGCAAGCTATGTGACATTGCCAATGGCCATAACACTTGGATTAAGATTGCAAACATTTCGTCCTACAGAAGGCACCTCAGACAAGTTGGTAACCGTATGCAAGTCATGCCAGTTGTTCAAGGACCGGCAGGATCGAGAGCTTGGTGTCCTTGCGGGAGACAACATTCAGAAAAAGCACCGCGTATGAGGATGATAGTCCCTACGCCATGGCCAGGGAATCACAACATTGTAGATAGGGTGCGAAACGAAGTGACACATCAGTGGCAGCAGACCACCAAACAATGCGTGCTCTGTTGTGGATACATTGTACCTCGTGTTGCAACTGCGCGACAACCGACTCGTCGATCGGCACGTTTGGCGGACCGTCAGTCTGGGAGGCAGAGTGATCGACAGCATACGTTGCTGGGTAGAAGTGGAAAGGCTGCTACTCGTCATGGTGTGAATAACAAGGGTTTTGAAGTACGGGCACGTGGCGGATGGTGATGTATACTCTTTTGCAGCTTTGGTAGTGGTTCGATCGTAGCACTGCTGGATAGCGCTATTCTTTCCACATTGTGCGCCTGTCGATCGTGATTGATGCCTCGCAAACCTTCCAATATTTGTTTTCTTATTCGCAATGGAAGCGGTTTTCCTATTTCCTTTCTTAATCTTTTTTGGTTTTTAATCTATTCGACTCTATAATGAAAAGAGCAAAATCGTTCTGATCTATATAACTTTCATCATACTACAAGCATTACCAAGTTTCTTTACGCCAAGTGACTAGCCACTCGCGAATGCGCAGAGGAATGTCACTCGCGTTTCATCACAACATACGCAGCAAGGGACCCGCATTCTTTGTTCAAGGTGGCTGGTAAACAGCATTCAATAAAGCTTCAACACGCGCCCACCAATTTGCTAGATTTCAACGACTCTGGCTCGAAGATCCGTCCGCTCGTTTGGAAAGTAGCGAATCCGACAACAACTCTTGAACTCACCAACCCGCAGAAGGAAATCACAACAACATCAGAAAAAAACCAGAAAATAAGAAGAAAAAATAAAAATGCACTACCAACCACCAACCCACCTCCTCCCTTTCCTCCTCCTCCTCCTCCTCCTCCCCCTCGCCCTCACAAGCACCGTCACCCAAATCAGCGACGGCCAGATTCAAGAGCCCGCCCGTGCCCCAGCCCCCGCGGCCCTCGCACCCTACATCCCGCCACCCGCCGCGCCATCCCCCTCCACCCCCACCCTCCCAAAAGAAGCCGCC
>JAEUBB010000552.1:0-22330 GCA_018257885.1 Parmelia sp. 050094
TCTCTCCTTTCCCATCCCTCAAAGCAACCCCAAGAAAGCCCAAACTCCAAGCTCCCGACCTGAACGCCAAAACACCATCAATGAACCCCAACCCCCCAACAGGAAAGATCGATCAGAAGTCAGTCGAAAGAAAGGACCCAACCAGCTCGCCCGACCAGAGACGGGTCATCTGCCTACTCGCGCAACAGGCCGTACATGAAGACAGAGGAAGAGAGAGAGAGAGAGAGAGAGACGGCCACGCCAACACATCACATCAATCAGCACTAATATTACACCTCAACAGCTATTCTAGAAAACAAGGCCTACCAGACCCAACATGGCCTCCAACCGAGATCCTCCATTACAAAAGCCCTTGTCCACAAACCGCCAACCAGGGCTAAATGGCGAACAACTCGGGTCAAAAGATCACCGCCAGCCGTACCCTAGCTCTTCGAACCCCCTTGTCCAACATACAAAAGATATCGCCGGCAGCAGCCAAGCCAACCAGCCGACGAGGCAAAGAATCAGGAACCGAAAACCACCGTCGGAGAACGTAGACGTCATCACCGTGTCAAGACAAGAAAGCAAGCCAGAATCCCTAGGGTATCCCATCATACAATCCGCACTCCCAATAAACCACCCTTCAACGCCTTTACGTCTGAGTCGACTCGGACCCCGCGGCGCTGGCATTTTCCGCCGTGGCCAGCTTGCCCCTTCCCGCGTATATCTTCTCCTTCTGCGCCTGCGCAGCTTGCAAGCCGTCGATGTAGGTCCTGAACTTGACAATCTCGCGCAAAAGGTACGACGACTTGCGCTCCCAGTTCGCCATCGCTTTCGTATGATTGGGGTGACGAGAAGAGAACTACGCATCGGTTAGTGACGGTACTTCGTCACGGGGTTGCGCGTAGAAAGGGTTACTTACCGCCAGTATCATCGCCCCCCTCAGGTCGTTATGCTTCTCCAAGTCCTCCGTGATGTTCTTCACGTATGTGATCAACGCTTTGAGCTGATCAACCTCCATCAAGACACTGGCGACCATACTCTGCTGCGGTGGTAGCCAATCAGTAATTACAACCCTGTCCCCTGGCAGTCTGGGCCTGTAGGTCCCTTGATCAATCGAGCTCCTTGCACTTCTGATTGAACTCTGTAAACTCGGTCTAGGCCCTGAGCCGCCGAAGGACGAATTCTTCTCAATACTCAAAAAGGAAGTGTCGATTACGGACTCCCCCCAGCCGTACTCTATGTTGCTTATGCCGCCGACCATTGGCTCTTTGGACAAACGCGCACTCCAATAATTGGCTGTCGACACGAATTCTCGTACGATTTCTGGTGTACCGACTTGAAAGAGGTGAACCGCTCCTGTAGGCAGTGAGAGCGCCCACACGTGAGGTCTGGCTTTGGAGTAGCCGGGAGGTGGGAGGCTGCTGGCAATGGTGTGGCGAAGGAGAAATGTGCCAAGGTTTTCAGCGCTGTCAGCCCAATTCCCTCCACCAACAACACCACCAGGAGCTCTTTGATGCTTTGCCTTTTGACGAAGGGACTTGGCATTCATGCTGAAAGAAAATAGCCGCAAGTAGCCCTTTTCAATGACGGCGAAGCTCTCAACCCAATTTCTATCCTTGGCTCTCTTGTCGACCGACTCAAGATGATGCTTGTGTTTCAGGATGCCCTCTTTGGCCCATGGTGCACCGGCAAGCTCCAAGCTTTCGTCCTCAAGGAGCGGAGCGGCGCGAAGGGTCTCTTCCTCACCCCCGGTACCCTCTTCGCGTATAATAGCTTGGCTCAAAGCATTGGCGAATCCGACTGATTGTTGATAGTCGCCCTGGGGATAGTTCGATGAAGATGAGTCGAGGGATATTGTTGTCTGGGTCTTGCCGAACGATGAGAATTTGCTCCACGCACTGGTGATAGATGGACTTGTGACAGAGGACTGTTCATCCAGACTGGATCGCCTACTCGAAGCTACAGTTCCTGAAGTCGAAGCTGGATACAGACGTGGCCTGGACCGGTTCTTCGACTGCCATCTGCCTGTACCAAGCCGTTGCTCCGGTCCTTGACGTCCCCTGGTGTAGCTGACATTCTCAGAGCCAGCTTTGCTGAGCATGCTAGGTGTGCGGCGGAGCATGTTGTTGGTCATGGCGGAAAGACTGTTTGATGTATGCGGTGTTGGTGGACCAGACTCGTTGGCTTCGGTGCCATGGAGAGGCAATGGTTGTTGGCGAATGGAGACGTAGAAGTCTTTGAGAATGATCTCGATCTGATTCTCCCAGGTACTCAATTTGCCATGAAATCCGCTTTTTACCAACGGGCCACTGTCACCCTGAGAAGTTGCGTAGTCAAGTTGTGTAAGTGGAGCCGAAGTGTATACTATTTGATCAGATGGTCGCTGCGACAATCGGTAGAGCGGCCTCTGACCCTCGAATGATCGCCGTCCTTCCTGTGTTTCGTGAAATGTCGGAACCTTGCTACTGGAGTGTGGATTATCTACCCATGGCCGCGGAGGGGGAAGAGTGGAAGCACGGTTATTTGTGAAACCATCTGGAACAGCATCTGTAACCACACGACGGATGGTAGGCAGGATATTCTTCAGAAACTGTTGGCGCGTCATCTTTGTCTCGATTTCTACCTGATGCAAGTCCGTGTTGAGCATCAAGACTGAATAGCATATTGTATGCACTATATCTGCATGACTGTTAGCTAGGCCATTGAGGATTGGCCATCAGACATACCTGTAGCTTTGAATCCATGGCTGGGGTTGCAGGCGCACCAGCGATGAGAGAAGGCATCAAGGATACGGTCAACCTGCTGAGCTTCGCCTTTCAGGTACAGCTTACTGCACAATCCTCGCAAAGCAGCAAGAATGTTAAGGTTCTGCCAGTTAAAGAGCTCCACATAGGCTTGCCGCACACGCATACGTTCTGGACCTGGTTCTCCGAGCCAAGCAGCTGCCATGGGCTTGCTCGCCAAGCTCTCGTCGCCATCGTAGATTTGCTTGGCTTGCACACGATCTGCCTCAGTCGGTTGGTTTGGATCAATCTCCGCACTAAGCTTATGTGTTGCATCCTCTGGCGTTGGCTCAGGGAAGTGGATGTCATCGTTTGGCCTGGAAGCGCTCTGAACGGAAGAAGCAGAATGATAGTCGCTGATGGGAGATATCTCAGCGCCGTCAGCGGGAATGGACACGTCCAGTGTACGCAGTTTGGGCTCGGGACTGTCAGGCTGCAGCCACAAGCGCTGAGAACGGCTGGGTGTGTTTGAAGATCCAGGGGGGGACGAACGTTTCTTGCTTGTTGTCAACTGCGACGGGGTGAGCCAGTCCCTTGGTTCGGACTTCGTAGGTATTGCATCGGCAGCGCGTTGTAATGTGGGCAGATTATTATTGCGTGTAGACAGCACATTGCGATTTCTTGGCGAGTCGACCGAGCGCTGACTCAGTGATTCGGCGGAGTCCTTCGGCTTGGAGCGAGGCCGTCCATTGTCTTTGCGCGATGATAACGAGCTAGGAAAGCTGGTTGGTGGGAGATCGAGGCTCACGGTATTTTGACGTGCGAGCTGAGTGTCATTAGCAGACCCAGATATCTTTGTATCGTTGCTGCTGTCGTCATGCAAGAAAGAATTGTCTTGAAATTGGGAAAGACTCCTATCCTCAGGTGTAAGATGGATCCTTTCAGCAAGGGCTTCTCGTCTTGAAGTGGACGTTGACATGTCCCGGACTTTGCTGAGTGGATTATTGAACCCAGCATCGTCCGCTAGATCATAATCCTGATTGATAGGCTCAGCCGACCCTTTGGCTTGTAGAGTATGAGTGTGTGGAGGAGCATAGTTGCCGCCGGTCGTACCTGCAAATTGTTGGGCGTTGGAACGCATGGGGTCGTCGAGGAAAGGGTTCATGACTTGGCGTAGACTGCTCACAGGACTTTGTTCTATTGGATCGGAGAGCGGCGGACGATGAGACTTTACGTTCAACGGGAGCGTCGGAAGTGGCATTTCCTCAGACGAGGACTTTTTCCGCCTTCTGAAGAATGACGAACCTTTCTTGCCCAGGGGTGGATGGACGTTCTCCGACGGAGCATACAAACGCTCCTCTGGTACAGCTGGTTTCGAAAGTTTGTGAGGTGTTGCATAGCCTTCTCGACTATTCAGTCTCGTGTGACCACGTGCTGGAGGGAAATGCGGTGCTTGCGGGTCATTCGTTGCAGGGGCTGTGTCCCTCGATGATCCAAACATTCTTCTGAAGAACCCATGTCGCTCTTTCGTGACATCTTTCGAGTGTATTGTCGATTGGGCGGTCGAGTCCAATCGTTGTGCCATCAGAGGCTCCGAATACTGTCTCACCGGACTCGGGTGGCGCGACTTGATGAACATGGGCATAGGACTGACCTGTTTAGAAGTCCGCCTAGACGCTGCATATGCGTTGCTATTTGATGGCATAGGTGCGTCCCACCCAACGGTATCGCCTTTCTTTTTCTTGACCGGCTGGCTTCTTGAGGATGCCTTGCTGTTTCTTCGCTGATGTGTAGGGGCTTGTGGTGGTGGTGCTTGAGGTGGATGCACTGGAGCTCTGTCTTTTCGGGGCCCTCCCGGCACTGTAGGCATCGGTGCAGCGTTGAAATCATCATAGATTATTGGTCGAGATCGACTGGTAGGCAATGGTGGTGGTGGTTGTGTCGTAGAGCTCGATGCCGTGTGTATAATCCGGATCCTTTCTCCTTGATCGAAGCTCGCAGAGCGCCGCCCAAGGGTGGCATGTGGATATCGTGCTTGTCGTCCCATCTTCCCTAGATCTACGCTCGATGATCCGCTGCTCTTGTTACTTTTCCTAGCACCTACAGACGCCGAATCCACGCCTCCAGCTTGTTGTGTATTCGAGACCTCTTCTCTTGCGGATTTATCTGCATCACCATCCCCATGTACACTGTCTATTCGACCAAGTCCGGATTGAAAGGTAGAGCTACTGTGGCTTCGGCGATTCCTTGGGAGGGGAACGGAGTGTCGATTTGGTGAGTCATCTAAAGGAAAGTTGAAGTCGGAATTGAAAGACCCGGAGTGCAGACGTCGGGGCGCACTCTTTGTTTGTGAAATGGACTCTGAGCTTGCGGAGAAAGGTGGGGGGCCGGTTGGGGGAGAGAGGGATTTTAGCTGGTCGGGATTGAGGGACTTGAGCATATTATCCATGATGGAATGCCTAGAATTGTCCGTCAATGACAGATCGTGCGAAATCCTTTCGTCCCGAGTGTTTTCTTCTGCAGTGCCCCTTGCATTATCCTCCATCTCTGTCTCGCGTGGCGCTCGATGCGTCTGCTTCGATGCACGCTCTGCCTTAATCTTATTTGTTGGTGTCCGCGGTGGCGGTTCATTGGTTGCAGCGTTTGAAGCTGCAGATCTGACGCTCAGAGGTGCTGGAGCGTCTGCGCCGTCTGCGCGTTGCACTGCAGGCTCTCTGCCCTCCATGATTGTGGCAGGCGATGGAAGAGGTGTCCTTGAGAACGTCTACGACGTCGGCTCTTGAAACAAGGCGGCCCATGGATGTGTGCACGGGCAGCTATGTGGCCCACGATGCCCAATCCGCTTCCACGACCGTTCGCATCAACAATGCTCCGTACTGGTGTCTTTATTTCCATGCAAAAGTGGTGCAGCTTCCGAAGTGTGTGGATAAGCGTCGCGAGTGGATTGGCTGCGTTGATGTGGGGTGGTTGAGAAAGGGGGAGGGGACCGGTGGGATGGAGGTGGGAGAACTAAGAGGTTTGGCCGGACAGCTGCAGGAGGTGCAGGGATCTTATGTACGAACTTCCTCGTGGACCAAAATACATAAAGTTAACAGGTGGTCTTTACAATTTCCATCAGGCCTGTCATTATTATTGATTCGATATTATTTTACTCAATGGATGGCATTAATTGAGTAACGCTGGGTAACATGTAGGGAATACCGGTTTGCAGTTCCAAACGGACAGCAATTGAATTAGGGCTTGAGCGCCACTTTGTCAAGTTAAAGTATGAAGTCACGCCTCTCTACTCGTACTGCACACTGTCCAAGGAGTGAAGAAATGAAGGTGAAGGAGATGAATAGTACAACAATAATAATAATGGCAGGAAGTGGACTGGACGCAAGTTTGGAGAGACAGCTCGCCCCCAGTATTGCCCCCATCCCTCATGTTCGGCAGGAAGTGAAATCTGAAACCCCTGCATCCTGCAATCCTGCAGCTTGAACTTGGCAAGTGGCAACTTTGACCAAATGGAAAACGCTCGGACAACTCTAAGCTATATATGGGCTAGTCAGGTACCCGTCAAAAATGCTTGGCTCGTGAGAGTCGTGAGAGTTCCCTGGCTCTCTGCAGCCCTAATAGCAGTAACCAAGACGAGTTACTTGACCTCAGTCCCTACAGTCCCTAAGCTACATGCTGGCAAGAATAAACGTGTTCCCAGCCAGACATGCTAAATCGTCTATATATTTGTCAAGTCCCACGTACTCGGGCCCAATTCCAAATGAATGAGGACATGTTATCCTCTTCTGGGCCAGCGACAGATACGCTTATTCTCCATGCCAGATGGATCGACGTCTGCACTGACCCATTTGCAATCCCGTTTCATGCAGTCCAACACATTGCATTGTTTTGTCGCTGGCATAACCACGAGATCGGTACATGATCTGCGATCGGTCCAAGCTGAGTCTCACCGAAAATGTTCCCGTTGCCCTCGTCTTGCTGGGGGGCCACTCCCGACTGGCTGCTTTCGGATTCATGGCATGGATTATAATCAAGAACAGAAAAATCAAAACAGGACATCTAACAGCTTGGGAAAAAAGAGGTTCTAAAAGGACCGTAAATGTATCGCTTGCTTGGGTAGTCCTGCATTATATGTGGACTTGGCATTGAACATTGTGGAAATGACCACGAAAAGCTTCGGACAATGTCGCACTGGAACTACCACCAGAGAGTGCTTCCAATGTGGACCAGTATCGGAAGCTTCTTTGATCGCTGCAGGTTCACGCCTCTGTGGGTCATGCATGAATCTGCCTTACCAGCTAATGCGTAACATAGCATGTTAAATTAGGGCATTCCATTACAATTGAACCGACTCTTCGAACTTGCTTCCACTGCCATCGCTGGTGATGCTACCTGTGGGAAGAGCTCAACGGCCCTCTGGGTTTAGTATCGTTAGAAATATCACAAACTACGAATGGAACTAGTATGCTGCCAATGAAACCAATGAAACCCCAAGGGACTTCTGAAAATGGCTGATTTTCACTCAAGGAATTTATTTTTGGCCCTGAAACCGGACGATCGAGTCGACGCTTTGCTCGGGCCGGTAAACCTTGGATTGCGACATTGAATACTAATCTATCATGGTGAGACTGCAGTCAAAACACAAGAAATGTTTGCAGAGGTAGTACTGCTATCCAGTCCCGTTGTTATTATTAAGTTTTCTTTCCTCGCAGTGGCCCATCCAATTGGCCATCATGGTGGCCAAAATCCCCCTTATTTTCACCGGTACTTTCTCTTAGCTTACCACAATCGACATATCCTGCTCCTCCAGGCGCAGTGCACGCGGCCGATTCTATTGCTTGGGTCCAAGGAAGTGTCACATCTATTCTAGCATTACACACCTTGTTGATGAGTAGCCTGCCCTTGTAGATTTCAATGGTACTCCCGTTACCAAATTGATGACCCCAGCAGCTTTCCGATATCCTGTGCGCAATACCACACATGGAAGCAGCTGAAGCATTAGTTTGCGGATCCAATTCCCCTCACTCCGCGATCTGCACAGCCTTTGGAGGATGGACCTGTGTCCAGTGCTCACATTTGCACAATCAGATTAGCATGGCGGACTTTCTGTGAGCGTGAGCACTACGAGAAAACGAATATAACCTTTGGTAGCTCTGACAGCAGATGAAATGCCCGGGTCAGGATCCTCTGAATCACTTTAGCATCACCAATAAAGCGATGGATCTTGCTTGTCGTGATTTTGCAATTCTTTGATCATAGGGCAAAGGCGAATGTGGCTCGACCTTCTAACACACTATCCACGCTCTACTCACCCCGAAGCCCTCGGGAGTCTCCTCACAATAACGTTTCCAATAGAAAATCATATATCGAAGGCACCATGTAGTATAAGCAACCCAAGCAGTACATACTCAACAACGAGCTTTTCAGCCAAAGAAAAACGTGCCACGCACTGCCAGTACGAAGCAATCACAAACCACAGTCAAAGGAATTGCGCAGACATTTCATTCCAAGCCCATCATCTCACTCACACAATATCTGAAGCCCGTATCAAAATCTATTCCCTTCACCCAAACCCTCCACTCCGCACGCCTCGGGCCTCTCGCCCCTAGCTTCATAACCTCGTATCCTAAACCTCTGCCCTCTCTCCCCATCCCCAACCCGCTAAGCAAAAACATCATCAGGCCAGCACTTCTCCTTCGTCCACACCTTCTGATCATGCGTCTCCGCATGCTTCTTCTTCTGCGTCTGATTCGACGCCACAATCTCCTTTTTGCAAAACACGCACTACCCACCCACCTTCCATCAGCTATGCAATTTTACAGCCTTCCCCTGATACCCTCTCCCCTACTTCAGCAAGGACCTATTTGACGTACCTTCGACATAGGCGTAGGCGCCTTGACAGGGTTGCCGTTTGCCTTGACGGGGGCACGGGTGCCGGCCGCGTCGGCTTTTTTGTGCTCGCGGTTGATCTGTGGGAGCAGGGATGTGGTGTCAGCAGGGAGTTATGAGGTTGAGGAATCGAGGTAGGGGGTTTAGATTTAGATTTAGAGGTTGAGGGAGGAAGGGGACGAACGCGATCTTTCTTTGAGATAGGCATGGTTGCGGGTGTTTGGTGAGTGAAAAGCGGAGGTTCTTGGTACGAGATAGATGTGCAGCGGGTCAAGAAGGGCTTCGAGAAATGGAAAATGCCCAAGAATTTCCGTGTCGATCAGGTCTGGATATCTTAATCACAAAAGATAAATTATCCACGACCGCAGCCCATCGCAACTCAGCGCCTACGCGCTTATAGATCTCGAGCGGCTAAAAACATCGCTGCCAAGCCCGCATACATATGCACAGTTCCTCGAAGCCCCGTCGCATGCTCACCTTGCAGAGCCACAGATTCACCACTCGCCTCCCCCGCATTGCATTTTTTCCATTCCGAATCTCAGCACCGGCCACGATCAAATGAACCCCCACATCTCGATACCGCGACAGCATGGGGGGACGCCGAGCTTCGGCGGAACGACGCCCGCGACCCGGTCGGAAGGGATACGAATGCCACGGTTTTTCAAGAGGTGCGTTGGAAGATCCAGTCCGGGGCTTTGGACGCTAGATGCTCGACTCGGAATACCACACCATCATGCAAAGAAAGCCGGGATGAGGGAGAGAGAGAGAAGACGGAGCTAATGCCGTGCGGTTTTCCAGATTGTTCAAGTTCCCGCAAATGGACTTCGAGATGGCGATATGGGAGATGACGAGTCTGCTCATCGCGCCCAAAAAGGTCTTCCGGTCAATCTACTACCACGTACTACCATCTTCCCATCCTCCAAGCCAAGCAACCCGTCCGCTAACCCTCCGCTCAGAAACGTACGCCTCTCTCTAAAACTCCTCCCCCCAACCCTCCCATCCCTAACGCAGGACCCCCACAGAAACAAAAAACACCTGGCACCGCCCCGACCCCTCCTTCACCTACCTGCTCTCCTTCTTCATGCTCCTTACAGGCATAGCATGGGGCATAGCGTACACAAACTCCGTCGGCGCAACCGTGCGACTGACGCTGCTGTTCGTCTTCGTGCACTTCCTAGCCGTGTCACTGATCGTGGCGACGGCGGCGTTTTTTCTCGTGGGCAGGTTGCTCGGGCCCGGCATTGCGGGGTTGCCGGGGAGGAGGAGACAGCAGGGGCTGTTTACGCAGGCGGGGGAGGGGGAGCAGTTGGAGTTTGGGTACTGTTTTGATGTGAGTGGTGATATGAGTTGGGGGGATATGAGGTGGGATTGGCTGACAGGGAGGATGATGCAGGTTGCCATTCGAGCTTTTTTTCCGGTCTGGGTGTGGTTGTACGTGATGCAGTTCATCCTTTGGCCGCTGATAGCGAGGGACAACTGGTAAGCGCGAAGACAGCAAAGGCTCAAGACTTCATTCATGGCTGACATTGCGCTTTGCCTAGGGTATCCATGTTCTTCGGGAACACCTTGTACCTGGTAGCTTTGGGCTACTACACCATTATTTGCTTCCTAGGATACAACGGTAAGCCCGCTGCCCGCCTGTCGACCCAGACGCTCGACAGCTGACGTCCACCAGCTCTGCCATTTCTCCACCACACCGAGCTCCTTCTCTCTCCTTGCTTCGTGTACGCTATACTTTGGTTCGCCAGCCTCTTCGGCTTCAACATAGCCAAGCACGTCGGACCACTCTTGATAACGGGAGCCGGTTGAGGAGGACAGGCCGGCTTGTAATATTGTACAAAAGATGATGCGGCATCTAGCGAGGCGTTTTTGGGATGACGATGGCATAGCCGAGCAAAATTGGATCGTGACAGCATTGCCTGGATGGATGGGGTGTAGCCAAAACCATTACTTATATCGCCCGGGATGGAAAAGCCAATGAATCTCATGCCCTGTCCTTCACCCACCCATCACCCCTTCAGCGTCTCCTTCGGCGGCAGCATCAAAACATACTCCCTATACACCCCCGTCAGCAAACCCACCCCTCAACCCCACCACACACCCTTAACCTACCTCGACGACTCCCCAAACACCACCACATCCCCACTCCTAACCTCCACATACCTCCTCCCCGGCACCCTCTCCCCATTCACCCTCGTCCCATTCGCGCTCTCCAAATCAATCACATACGGCCTGACCCCCCCCCTCCTCCCTCCCCCCTCATCCCTGATCTCCGTGTCCCGAAACTGCAACACCGCATGCTGCTTACTGCAGCTCGGATGCTCCGTCGGGTGATCCACCACCGCTCTTTCCCTCCCAAACAGCCAGCACGAGCGCTCGTGCAGCGGCAACGTCTCGAGGAGGTCGGGCCCTTTGAACACGTAGAGGCGCCAGGGGCAGGACGCGGACGGGAGGCGCGCTTCGGGCGGCTCGTGGTATTTGAGGATGATGGATGTGTTGGCTACGGTGTTGGTTTCGGCGGCGAGTTTGCCGGTCGGGGCGTAGTTTGGTTTTTGCTTTTCGGGTGCGTCGGGCGCCGGGTCGGTGGAGGATGGGTCTTTGTTGAAGGCTGCTTGTTGGGAGGGGAGGGGGCCGTTGTGGCGCTTGGAGGGGGGCGGTGGGGAGGGAGAAGGGCGGCGCGGAGGGGATCTCCGTCGCTCGGAATGGTAGTTAGGGTGTCGGCGGTTGTCTCTGGAGTCGTGCCGTCGTCGCTTGGGGGGAGGAGAGCGGGAGATGCTGTAGTTGCGCCGCGACGATTTGCGAGGGTCCCGAGGAGGGCGAGCGGGCGATCTGCTGCGGGAAGCGGGCTCGATTTTCACACGTTGCTGATCTGTGCGCGGGCTTCTGGAGCGGTGCCTTCGTCTGCGATGGTCGGATCTTGAGGCGTCTCTTGCTCTTCCGCCATTCCGGTCACTGGGTTGAGATCGGTCGAAGCTCCGTCTTCTCTCGGGTCTGTCTTTTCTTTTTCCATCATCTTCAGACATTGACGGGTATCTTCGCCTGCGATCCCTCGTGTAATCAAAGTCTGCTCCGCGGTCTGACATGTTGTAGGGTTTCTTCAAAGCTTTTTTTCAATTAATCAAACATTCACCAATTTTGCCCGCAAATGCCAAGACCAGCCTGGCGCTTATATGGCGTCTCCAGCGTCTTCAATTGCCGCAATGAGGTATCTACTTTATTTGACCTGCCTCATACCCTAAAGTACCTTTTATACGTATGATTTGGCTAATCTCTGACCTTTTTTTGATCATCGTAATTCAATGGCCGCGATGGCTCTAGCTCTGCGAAACTCGAATCTAGACCGGAGGCGTTCTCGAATCTGATGAACGCCTCTGCACAAGGCCGCTTACTTTGTCAGCAAGACATCCCTATTTCTGACAAGCTGAGCACTACTTTAGACCTTTTCATAGCAACCTCCAACATGTTCTTCTAGGCCTTAGTAAGCTCCCAGTCTTATTCGCCAATACTCTCCACGACTTTGTAGGTTGTAACTTTTGCTTCGTTCATGTAAAATTGAGTAAGCAGGGCTAGATATCAACCAAAAGCGCCACATGAACAGAGAAGTTTGACACATTGAATCTACTATGACCTGTGATAGTAATAAACATAGATCGCCGTTAATGCTGACTGTATGAAAAGGTCTGGAAACTGTTATATAATGGGCATGCCGTCTTCGCGTTTGGCCACATATTTCTCTGGAGTTTAATCTTTTTATTTTTTTCGGAGCACTTCATATTCCCCAAGTCTTTTTCAACCGTTATCCAAGATGGCACAAGCAGAGATGGTGATGCAGGGTCAGTATATTGCCCTCGAGGATTCTTGACATGTTCTAACATGTAAAAGGAATCCAGGGGGCAACTCAGACAGTCGTTGGGGTAGCAGATGCTGCTGCTCATATAATGGACGTTGCGCGAGACGAAGCAGCCAAATGCAAAGAAGCTGCAAGAAACGATGACAACGAGTTCAACATCCGCAAAAATTTCCTCGACAACGCAGTCAACTCCATCAAAACGGCGACATGTGGCCAATACAATATCGTCATTGCAACAGATCAGCAAAGAGATGACTTCCAGAATCTAAAGGGCCAAATTCTTCCCATGGACCTTCTCGACGTGGAGGTATCCAAAGGCAAAATAGTGAACTTCGAAGTCTATGTCTTCGAAACCGGAAACTATCTCAGACACGGCAAATACGAGCAGGATTCCTGGTGGTACTATGGAGAATCGAAGAAATGGTACGATCCCATGGCCATGCACGTGGACTTCAACAACCCCCAGAAGAAGCTTGATCCAGCCGCCATCAAAAAGCAGCAGGATGATAAAGCGGCGTCAGACAAGGCCGCAGCTGACGCCGCAGCTGCGGCAAAAGCTCAACAGGACAGAGCGGCTGCAAGTAATGCTGCTGCGCTTGATATTGATGCTGCTGGAAAAGCTCAAGCGGCGCAAGCTGCAGGTGGGACGGTGGGGAGTATTCCGGCACCGAGCGCACTACCTGCTCCTGGATTTACAGATCGTGAGTTCAGAAAAGCCCAGGTCCTTTAGGAAAAAGAGAGTTGCATTGCTGACACCAAGTCAAGACCTCATGTCCGCCGCCGCCGGCCCGATGATGTCAATGTTTATGGGAGGCGCTCTGGCTAAGTAGGTAACGAGACTAGAGATGCGGGAATTCGCTCCTGCGAATGCTGGAAGGGAAAAGCGTTTTCATAAATCTGAAATAAGCGGGAAAAGATCTGTAAATATTTCCAGTCGCAGAGGCTGGTCGGTGTAATTGACGGATGTGTGATTGGTTAGATCCTCGTCTCTAGCGTTATCTGTCACTACCATTTCTTCGGTGCATCTACCACGGACCGTGAGAACATAGCGCTTGCTTCCGCCTGCTTCCGCAGTTTTTGTTTCGCATTGATACCGGTACGATCAGTCACGGGTGTAGCATCAATGATGTTGTCGAAGGCATCATTGTCGCATAAATCTGAGCCGGATTCAGCATCTGAATCTGTTAGAACAGGCACCGTTCTCGCAATTTTTTCCGGTGCTTTCTTGTCTTCTGTGCTTGGGTTCGAAAAAGGTTTTGATGCTAGCACTCGCCGTCGAAGCTCAGCCATTTCCTCTTCATCATCCTCTTCGTCTGACAATGCTAACGGATCAGAAATTTCGACTCCACCATCTTCGCCATCCTCGTCATTGCTCTTTGGAGCATCGGAATCGTCGTCATCTTCGCAATCGGAGTCGACCACAGGTCGTCGATTCATATTGCCCCCTTTCCAAGCATCTTCGCTACCAATACCACCGTCTTCGACCCTACTTTCGGAATACTCTCGCTCGATCTTAGCCAGCCAGACTTCTTCTGCCTTTTTGATTTCTTCTTCATTGGCGCACGCTGCATAGCGTTTTAGGAGCTGAGCGTTGATTTCCAGGAAAGGTTCACCGTAAGAAAAATGTGCGAGCACTTCGTGTGCCCAATCTTCATGACCGCAGATGAAGAAGCAAGCTGCAAGGGCTTCGGCGCAGTTCAATCGCCAGGGTCGTCCGTAGTTCACTGAGTTGGCTGCAACAAGATATGGTACTGTTTGTGGTTGTCAGACATTTTCCGTTCTGTTTGTAGTTGGATGACCCGCAGCCATACATAATCGTTCACACTTTCCACCAATCTTCCCCCAAGGGACTTCATTAATCCTGACCCAAGAACATTCCACAACAGCGGCCCCATACTGTTCTAATAGCTCCTTATCTGCCGCTGAGACCACTTTCTTCGCATTAGGTCTTTGCCCCACCATCAGCATATATTCTACCTCTCAATGACTCTCAGATGCCTACGATATGACCACTCCTTGGAATTTCTGCCCAACTGACAGCTCCCGCATAAGCCCAAAATGCATAAGTCTTTTCCCAGAACATCTTTTTGGATCGCAATGCTCTAGATCCCAACAAGCTGCTTTGAATGGCGGTCTTCGACTCTGGGCTTCTCCTTCTTCGTTGTGAGGGGTGGTGGTGGGGCGGTGGCGGGGTGCATTCGAGTGTTTTTTGCCTTTGGCGGAGAAGCCGTCCTTTTTGTGACGCATCCTATGAGACAATGGCCTTAAGTGCTTGAGGTGGTGGATAAGGAGTGTTTATGTAGTGTGTAGTTGTAATGATGAGGAAGTTCGGATACAGTAAGTGAGAATCTGAATGACATAGAGTACATGCGGCTAAATTCCGCGCCCCAGTGGATCAGGCACTTCTTATTCGAGATCGTGCTGATTGCAACGTTTCTGCTCAGAGCACACATATCGTAACCTTTGACGCAGACTGTCATTTGACCCGAGATAGTTCATTGCCACGAATTTCAGACTGCCGACACCATGGAGGCTGCCTCGGCGAGGTACGCAGCCAGAGACCGCTTTGGAGGATTTGGAGAGCCGGCGCAAACTCCGTTACAGAGATATATCCGTACGAGCTTGGGAATGATGGATATCAGGAATAGGACAGACGGCTGATAATCGCCTCTAGAAAATGCCGTGGACCCGCAGAATTATGAGCCAAACCTAGCCCTCGACCTCGAGATATCAGACCTTATCAATTCCAAGAAGGGCAATGCGTAAGATGAAGCAGCTTTTTAATGCAATATAGCTTTGACTCACCCTACTTCAGGCCTCGAGAAGCTGCAGTAACAATCGTCAACTATGTTAACCATAGAAATGCCAATGTCTCACTACTCGCTCTTGCGGTACGGTGGGGCAGTCCAAGATCTACACAATCTTCAGCTGATGTGCCAGCAGCTCCTCGACATCTGCGTCAAAAACTGCGGCTACCCTTTCCATCTTCAGATCAGTACCAAGGAATTTTTGAACGAGCTCGTCCGACGATTTCCAGAACGACCACCCATACGGCCTTCCCGAGTCCAGCTGAAGATTCTAGAAGCAATTGAGGAATGGAGGCAGACAATATGTCAGACCTCACGGTACAAAGAAGATTTAGGTTTTATACGGGATATGCATCGGCTATTAAGTTACAAAGGCTACGTGTTTCCTGAAGTGCGGAGAGAGGATGCTGCGGTCTTAAACCCTAGCGATGTAAGATCAGCACTCAGCACTCAGGATGCCCATCTAACAGCCTATAGAATCTCCAATCGGCGGACGAAATGGAAGAGGAAGAAAAAGCAGCTCAGTCTGCGAAGCTACAGGAGCTTATCCGAAGAGGAGGACCGGAAGACCTTCAAGAGGCGAACCGTTTAATGAAGGTTATGGCAGGCTACGACACGAAACACAAAACCGATTATAGAGCAAAGGCCGCGGAAGAGGTTGGCAAAATACAGCAAAAAGCTAGATTGCTTGAAGAGAGATTACAGAACTTCAAAGCAGGAGACGTAGTGGCAGAGGGAGATATCTTCGAGGTATGACTTAATGAGCGCAGGAGATACCAGTAGCTGATCTCGACCAGGAGCTCGCAAACGCCCTTCAAAGTGCTCAGCCCAAAATTCAGAAAATGTGCGAGGAAGAATCTGATGACCAGGAAGCCGTTGCAAAATTGTTCGAGATAAATGACAGCATACACCGGACTATTGAAAGATACAAACTCATCAAAAGAGGCGACGTTGATGGAGCTTCCAAAATCCCTCAAGGCACTCTTGGCACGTCGACCGGAGTCAGTAAAACTGCTGATAACGAGCTTTCTTTGATCGACTTTGGTGGTGACCCAGAACCTATTGCGAGCGCGAGCGGAGACGTAAATGTGAACGGTTCAAGCGAACAGAAAGGTGCATCCTTACAGGATGATCTCTTAGGTCTCTCCGTTCAGGATCAGGACTACGGGCAAGGGGGAGGGATTGCTCTTGGATTCGGTGCAAATTCTAGTAAGAATCAAGCCTCTCGAGTGCTATGAAAAAACATACTAACCTCATCCGCAAAGACGTGCCTGGACCATCACTGTTATCATCAACCACGCAGGACAGCTCCGCAAAGGCCTCGGTACCAACTGCAACACCTCACTCACAACAAGGCCCTTTGCCTGCTAAGCCTAATTACGACCCGTTCAAGTCTGTGACGAATTCTTTTCCTTCTTCACGATCAAGTACTCCTGCGCCACCTACTCTTCTCCAAGCACAGCAAGCTACAAGACCCTCACAACCCTCCACTGATCCTTTCGCCTCATTATCATCGGCAGCTTCACGTACGGCATCACCACTCCCAAGTTCACAACCATCTCAAAAGCCAGCTCCTTCGCAATCTGCGTCCTTATTTGACTTTGCATCTCCGAAACCCACAGTACCACACAGTCAGCCTACAGCAGATCCTCAACAAGCCACCAATGGGATGTCAGCGGATGATGACTGGGATTTCACCTCAGCGCTACCTGACGACGGCTCTGAACTCCCAGCTCGTAACAATTTGACCGTCTCGAATACCTCGGTCAAGATAGAACTTCGTGTAGAGAGACCTGAAGCCACCACCGATTCAGCCATATCGATAAGCGCCTCATTCTCGAATAATACGCCCAGTCTCATTACTGAGTACACTCTCCAAGTCGCAGTAACCAAGGTAAATAGCGTATCACGTCAAGCAGAACGCTATACGTTGCTAATGGGGTTTAATAGGGCTTCACACTCAGGCTTACACCGCAGTCTGGGCGTACTTTACAACCAAATCAGCAAAACGGAATTACGCAGAACATAGTGCTTAACGGTGTGGCAAGAGGGCAAGCTAATTCTGCCAAAATACGCTGGAAAGCTTCTTACAAGGTTGCTGGAGAATTGCGGCAGGAACAAGGAGAGGTGCCGCCCTTGGGTATTGCTTGATATAGCAGCCATGTTTGTATATAGATGTTCTTGACCGTAAGCGGTATACCCTGCCAACTTTTTCCCTCGACGCTACGATACAGTGTCAATCCAACCGTGCCTTCCACTGATCATCATGTTTCGAAAACCCAAAAATATATCCGGCAGCTTTCTGCTCTGACATCGCACCTTCCCTTATCCACAGTTCCAAGCCCGCTGATGCAGGCGGCCGGTCGCTCCATTTACGTATATACGACACCAGAGACCTAATCACACCCCCTACCTCATAGTACGTCAACGCAGTCGCCCCGGGGGGGTCCAACGCAAGATAGAAGCATATTGTCAGCGGAGAGGATACCGTTGCCTCGTATTTGAACACGGCGCCTGGAATAGGATCGATGAGCTTAGCATCGTTCGCCTGTCGGAGGTCATCGAGGGAGGCTATGGCTTGGTCGATGAAGGGACGTAGGCTGCTGGCGGGGAGGCGAGGGTCGGAGTACAAGTAGAAAGTTGTAAAGTAGAGATTCAGGCCCCAGGGAACGTCGAAGGGATCCGGGGGGTTGCCGAGGGTTGCGTTGAGAGGATTTCTGCGCAATTTCTGTCAATGAATGCACTGTATAGTCTCGGGGTTCTGGATTAGTTTACAATGATGGATGGTTTAAATTGAGAACGGGGACGGCGTGTGGTGTGATCTGCAAAACGCGTGACGGCTTTGTGAGAGTGCCTAGTGCAAGGCTGCTACAAAAGCTTGCTTGGAGCACCAAGAGCGGTAGCTGGCTTGTGAGCATATTCATGGAATGGCCGGTCTTCTTTCTTTAACAGTGTTCAACCAGCAGTATGTCATTTATTGAGATGAGAGAGTAGACGTAACGATTCTGTATCACAGAATGACGCTTCAAGAACCCGGGGTTGCGCTTTCGCGAAAGCGCAGCAGTAAAGGTGGACCGCATATCTAGTCACTGCAACAGGCGCCTACGAGATGGACAAATGCTTTGTGTCAATTACGGACGTTTGAGAGTAGAAGTGGTTTCCACTACTCCCAGAGCTGTGACCGATATGAAAATAGAAATGAATATTCAATTGAGAGACTTGTCCATGAAGCAGATTCAAGTTGAACATATTCCTTACCTTCTTCATGAGCGCTGAATTGTCTCTTGCATTAAGCAATGGTAAAATGGCCTCCTGGGAGTCTCAAGAGATCAACCCAAGGACAGTGATGTTGGCAAACGGAAGCGACGGGTTTTCGAGGTCAAGAAAGTAATCACGTGATTACGAGTACTCTCTAGCTCAGCCTTACAGATCGCCGCATACCTAGATAGCACTCTGATGGGATTTTCACGGAGCATGAAGTAGCTATGAATGCCGCCTGCGCTGCGATCTGTTTTGACTCTGAGGGTCAGGTCAGAGCTCTTGGCTACTGCAGTGGCGCTCAATGCGTCCTTGCGACCTCAGGATGTAAGTGTCCATTCGTGGGACTCCAACTCCCCCCCTGCGCCTAGATCATTGCTCACAGCTACTACAGGCGAGCGCATTGTGGTCCCGCAAAGGTGGCAGGGGACAACACATTATCAATGCCTCCAGACGAAGCCTTTTTGAGCTTCACCCGGGGCGACAAGTCCTTGAACTGCCTTCCAATTTAATGCTTGAAGAGTTGAGCCCAACACAAAACCCAAAAAAGCCCTTACATGTTGCTACATCGGAAGACCTAATAGATGCTCTGGGACCCATTGGTCTCGAGTATACGGTAGAAGCACGATATAGACGCAACAAGGTGGAGCTATCCTATGTCAGGGATCCGGCACTACTTCTTCTAGACCGTGAAGAAGCTATCAAACAAGCCCGCGAAACCGAGAAAGAGCTGAAGATATTGCGGAAGAATGCAGTCGATCAGATAAATCTGAAAGGCTTGCTCATCAAATACCTACAGCACGTGGATCCGTTACTCAAATATCAAGCTCGGTCCAATGCTACGAAGTCTGCAGACGATGAGCTGGACAAGGCGTTGCTAGGATTCTTGAACGAGGGTGAAACCCATCTCCTCACCATTGGAGGACGCGATGTGACGGACTTGATGAATTGGACCTGGATTTTGTCCTCTGACACGACCGAACGTGCAGCAAAACGACTGTTGGCGCTTGCGAATGAGGGGTTCAAGAATAGTCGAGGTAGATGGTCAATTCCTTTTTTCGTATTTGCCTTTCTACTTCGTCGACGGAATTCGAGTGCAGAGGCTCTGAGGTCTTTGTTGACCTACGCCTGGGAGGTGTTGGAGAGGTCAGAAACATTGCTGGAGCCGTTTCCCCCACGGGAAAAGCTTGCGGACCAGGCGCTTCAAGGCAAAAGTCTTACAAGAACTCACGTAGTCAAAAATCCAGATGAGTCTGGGACCGGGATAAATGAATTCGTTTTCATGATTATGATTATAAGGCTACTTCGTTCTGCTCGCAGGGTCTTGCCAGCGGCTTGTGAGAGCATCGCAGTGTTAACCACTCGATATCTCGACGGCCTCAACTTCCGTAAAGGTGTCTCGCAAACCACTGAATTGAATTCCGAAGACATAGCGCGACTGACGTATATGTACAACACACTCTTAAAATTGGTATCGCTTCCAGCATCAATAGGACCTTTCCAATCCGCTTTCCAACAGCAGCAAGCGCAATTCAGCCTTTTGAGAAGAATGAACGAATTCCAACCTCCTTTAATTGTCGACAAAAGAGGTTATCGCGCTGTTATCAGTATGCAGCTTAGACACAAAAAGACCTTGAAGGAGCGCGAGTGGGCGCAAATGAAAGCGAGATCGTGGCCTCCCTGGAAAGAGGAAAAGCTTGGTATAGACGCTGACATCGGTGTTGAGCATGGAAACAGTCGGGCCATGGAAGCTCTGAGGCGATCTTGGGAAGCTGGATATGCTCCGGATGATTGGGATGCTGTGGCCTCAGTTCTTTCAGGTTGGGATACCGATAGAAGTCCCACTATACAGACCCGTGCCGTCCATATCCCTCGCGAGGCTCGTGGCGAGGCTCATGGCAAGGAAGCAAGAATCTGGACTTCTCGAATACGAGCGACAAGGACTCTCGATGAAGCTTGGTCCTGCTTCTTGTCGTACAAAGATCAGGGGCTGAGATCTGCAGGAGCTTCCTGGGTGTACCACCAGATGTTTGTAAAGATTGTGGAGGATGCCAAAAGACTGTCCCCTGAGAGTACTGAGCTCAAATCGACCAATTACCCAGACGGCCAGCAGCCTTTGCCTGGCGATGGTATAGAGGTTTCGGCTCCTCCCCGGTCCCCGCAGGAAGCAGTCTATGTCCGTATACCGCCACCGACTCTAGACGAGTTCGTCGAACTGATGGCCAAGGATGGGATTAGGCCCGGTGAATATTTCTTGAACACCATGCTTAGGAATGCGCAGACTCTCGAAACCGGTCTACGATATCTCGAATCAAGCTTATTACCGAATGCACAGAAACGCGTTTTAAGTGATGGGAAACCACCCAGTACCCCCGAGGATCAAGCTGCGCTCGAATCAATATCGCCTTTCATTTTTGCCTCCTTTATTCGGATGCTGACTCTGTTCGCGCCGAAAGCGCCTGATAAACGTGGACCCAACCAATTTGCTCTTCAACCCGAGTTATTCTTAAACCCGATCACGGAGAGAACAACCTCGGCTCAACCCGATTCCCTGCAAAATCTTTCAGATTCAATGCAGTCCTCGGAGTTTGGATCTTCGCCAAGGTCTTTTGGTAGAAATTCACTCCTCGAGGCTATCAAACTTGTGCTGGCTCGAAGACCCCAATACCAACCTGCATGGTATTTTCTTCTCCGAGCGCTCGCTCAACGCAAAGTCGTGACAGATGTAGTCTCAAGGGCTGTGGACCAAGATTCCGAGGACATTAAGACTTGGCAGATGACTTGTGGCCTGGTGAATGAAATGTTTGACATTGATTTGACCCTTGATCTTGGCTGTTTTCACATGCTTTGCACAGGACTAGAAAAGGCAATTTTTGCTAGTGAAAGGCTGTCTAGGAGGTTCCGCAAGGGACGAGAAAGCAGAGGCCCAAGTGATGATATAAGATCCTACGTGGATCATATCCTCTCAGCCGGCCTCCCACTCCTCAAAGAGATTTTCAAGGATATCGTCAGATCGAAGTCGATGCAGCAAGAGATACCTGGATCTCTTATAGCAAAAGACTCGGGGATCGATGAGTCCATCGAGGAGCACGATCCAACAGAACAGAATTCTCTTATGGCAGAGAAATCAAGGATCGACGAGTCCGTCGAGGAGCACGATCCAACAGAGTCTGATGACATCCAGGAAGATGTTATAGACAAACCTAGGACAGATTCCACGGCCTTTTTACCTCCAGGTTGCTTGCTTCCAAGACTGCTGGAGGTGCCGCATCCCGCCTGCCTTCACGCGTTCATCCGAGTCCTCGGACATCGCCGGGACTACGACGGCCTTTTGGACTTGGTGGAATGGATGTCGCTCTTCGCCAATGAGCTCAACGCTGTTGCCGACCAAAGTTCGAATGGACATGTATTAATGCGGCGGTGCCTGACGGCAGTTCATGTTTTCCTGGAGCGCAGCTGGATAGACCTTGAAAAGAGAGAAGCTGAAGCTCGAGGAGAAGACCCAAGCACTGTACGTGATGAGCTGGAGATGGAGGCAGAACCTGCCCCGGCGGGGATTGTGAAAGCCATCAAGGATATTGTGAGTGAGAATAGGAGATGGGGCGGTTGGCCTGAGCCGCATGAGGTGGTGCATTATTGTGGGAGTGGATTATTCATATAGCTTGTATACAATACATTCATCTGTATAGATACCTCGTACCTTGTGCAGCACAGCTCATCACACCCATGCCAACGAAATACCGATTCCCCAATCACACTTCGAAACCCCCACCCGCGCCGTAAAAAGAGACAACCACCCCCCCCCCCCAAACCAAAACCTCCCC